>JAJMSE010000050.1:0-75738 GCA_030558305.1 Pichia phayaonensis
CTATTTGCCAAGTATAACAGAAAGAATGACTAACACAGTTAAGGGTGCTAAAACAAAAGCAAAGAGACAAAAACTTAATCACTCAGTAAAGAGTGATAGTGCTTCTAATTATAGAGACGTGATTTGTATTGATGATAGTGATAATGATGCTAATGATGCTAATGATGCTAACGATTCTAACGATGCTAACGATGCTAACGATGTGGGTGATACTGTGAAAGATAAAAAAAGTAAGAAAGATGAGAAAGATGAGAAACTCAGAAGAGAGTGTGTTTATGAACCTCACAATAGGGACAGATTCGGTAATCATATCACGTTCAACAGAATTCTTTATCGACAATCCAGAAAATTATTTCCTATCGCCTTCCTCAAAGCGCAGCCTGAAGGAATGCCATGCTGGATTGAAAGTCTTGATGACATCAAGAAGTTGGACAAGAATCAAGTTGAAGTGTTTTTGCGTGGTTACGAACGGAAAACTAGCGGTACATTAAATGAATTGAAGGAAAGATTGGCGAGGTTACTTGGTGTTACCTCCAGCGATGCAAGAAGAGAGTTTTATTTTCCTGCACTGGATGCTAGTTCTAGTGAAGAAAAATTATTGGAAAAAGAATTACTGGAAGAAAAATTATTGGAAGAAAAATTATTGGAAGAAAAATTATTAGAAGAAGAATTATTAGAAGAAGAAATTGATGCTGAGAAAGATGAGAAACTCAGAAGAGAGTGTGTTTATGAACATCACAATAGGGACAGATTCAGTAATCATATCACGTTCAACAGAATTCTTTATCGACAATCCAAAAAATTATTTCCTATCGCCTTCCTCAAAGCACAGCCTGAAGGAATGCCATGCTGGATTGAAAGTCTTGATGACATCAAGAAGTTGGACAAGAATCAAGTTGAAGTGTTTTTGCGTGGTTACGAACGGAAAACTAGCGGTACATTAAATGAATTGAAGGAAAGATTGGCGAGGTTACTTGGTGTTACCTCCAGCGATGCAAGAAGAGAGTTTTATTTTCCTGCACTGGATGCTAGTTCTAGTGAAGAAAAATTATTGGAAGAAGAATTATTAGAAGAAGAAATTGATGCTGAGAAAGATGAGAAACTCCGAAGAGAGTGTGTTTATGAACCTCACAATAGGGACAGATTCGGTAATCATATCACGTTCAACAGAATTCTTTATCGACAATCCAGAAAATTATTTCCTATCGCCTTCCTCAAAGCGCAGCCTGAAGGAATGCCATGCTGGATTGAAAGTCTTGATGACATCAAGAAGTTGGACAAGAATCAAGTTGAAGTGTTTTTGCGTGGTTACGAACGGAAAACTAGCGGTACATTAAATGAATTGAAGGAAAGATTGGCGAGGTTACTTGGTGTTACCTCCAGTGATGCAAGAAGAGAGTTTGGGGGAAGAAAGAAGAAAGTATAAGGTTTTTAAAGAAGTAACTTTTGTAATAAAGTGGTAGACCACGTTTTCTAAGAATGCTGGATACCAATGTATAAAGAATGGGGTTGTTTAAGAAGTCAAACAACTAAGTTTCAAAAAGAAGTTAAAGATAAATAAATTTTCCCAAATACAAACTCAACTGCATGAAAACATTTAATAAATAAGAAACACTAATTATAGTTTGTTTACCATCATCAACATTACTATTTTATTTTATCATCTGTTCTGTAATAAAGTTCGGATTATTAATGCCATGAGTTCACCTCAATACTTTCACCCGTTGACCAACTAAGTTTATTAGCATGTTGTAGGGTTCCAGTATAATGTATGCGGATCAAACACTGGCCGGTTATTTACTATAAAATTATGTGTACCTGATAATGGAGATCTAATGTTTGAATCATGAATGAATAAATTAGTATGAATTTTATTCCTGCATTATATAAGGCCAAACGAAGGCGTTTATTACCTAGCTGTAGCAAGAAAGTAAATGGTGGTAATATAAATACCATTTGCTATTTAGTTGTTAACGAATATCCAATAACAATTCACCATTCTGTGTATCCAATGCACCGGCATTAGTGTTTGAAATTTACTCACAAATAATTCTAAGGTGGTAATAAGTCCCTAATGCTTGAAACTTAAAGAACAACCTGGAATACGTGTCTTAGTAGAGTGTGGTAATAAATACATCCGAGTAACGCGGATTTACTTGTTTTACATTGACTTATCTTATCAAGAATAAATAGCACTTCGCATATTGGTCTACACTTCTATAAGTCACAGGGCTTATAAGTAAAACTTATTGGAAACTTAAATAATTTCCCGGAAAAATCAGCAATATGGGTTCCAAGTAGTAATATGAACAAGGGTTCCGGCTGATTCAACTTCTACAAACATATATCAATGATTGACTACATCTTAAAGACATATAGTGGGAGCATTAATAATTTTATTAGATAAATTAATTCAAAAACTTTAATACAATTCTCTTTCTTTCTTGCCAACACTGGATCGGAGTGCTTATCCCAAATTGTGTGAGTTTTGTACTTTCATAGTGATTTGACCCGTTCAGATCACCGTAATCCATAGAATGGCCTGACTAAATTCTTATTATCCTTTGTACTACATTTGATTACGTATATGTTTCTTCATTCACACCGTATAGTTGACATTCAACATATTAATGCCAAATTGACACCAACATATACACCTTCTTCTCTTCGCACAAATATTCAAATTTGAGCTGAATTTTTTTTCATTTTTTTTCATTTTTTTTCATTTTTTTCATTTTTTTTTTTTTTTGTGAAAAAAAATTTTCACTTTCACTCGAATTTTTTCTCTTAATTTGAGGAAGAGTTGAACAGTTTCTTCATGAATTAGAACGGTTTCTTTCCTGTTTTCCTTTAGCAATCTCATCTTCTCACTTAATAATGGCAGGATTAGACTTTGTTCTCTTTGAAGAACCTACCGGTTACGCCATTTTCAAGGTCAAGCTTCAACAAGATAACATTGGTTCAAGATTAAAGGATGTTCAAGCAGCTGCAAATGACCTAGCAACATTTTCAAAATTAGTTGAATTAGTTTCATTTGCTCCATTCAAAGGTGCAGCTCAAGCTTTAGAAAATGCTAATGATATTTCCGAAGGTTTAGTTTCTGATTATCTTAAATCTGTTATTGAATTAAATATTCCAAAATCTGAAGATCAAATTAGTTTAGGTATATCTGATAAACAATTAGGTCCATCAATTAAAGAATGTTTCCCTTATATTGATTGTATTTCAAATGAAGTTGTTCAAGATTTATTAAGAGGTATTAGATTCCATTCAACTAAACTATTAAAAAATTTACAAGAAGGTGATATTGAAAGAGCTCAATTAGGTTTAGGTCATGCTTATTCAAGATCTAAAGTTAAGTTTTCAGTTCAAAAGAATGATAACCATATTATACAATCTATTGCATTATTAGACCAATTAGATAAAGATATAAATACTTATTCAATGAGAGTTAAAGAATGGTATGGTTGGCATTTCCCTGAATTAACTAGATTAGTTAATGATAATCATACTTATTGTAAATTAGTTTTAAAAATTCAAAATAAATCTAATTTATCTGATGATGATTTACATGAAATTGCTTCTTTAGTTAATGATGATGCAGGTTTAGCTCAAAAAATTATTGATACCGCAAAAATTTCAATGGGTCAGGATGTTTCAGAAACTGATATGGAAAACATTTTAACATTTGCAAATAGAACCAATTCAATTTCAAATTATAGAATTAATTTATTTAAATACTTAAACGATAAAATGCATTTAGTTGCACCAAATTTATCAGAATTAATTGGTGAAGTTGTTGGTGCAAGATTAATTTCTCATGCAGGTTCATTAACAAGTTTATCAAAGCAAGCTGCTTCAACTGTTCAAATTTTAGGTGCAGAAAAGGCATTATTCAGAGCTTTAAAAACTAAAGGTAATACACCAAAATATGGATTAATTTACCATTCTTCATTTATTGGTAAAGCATCACCAAAGAATAAGGGTAGAATTTCAAGATATTTAGCAAACAAATGTTCAATCGCTTCAAGAATTGATAACTTCAGTGATGATGCAAATAACATCTTTGGTAAGGTTTTAAAACAACAAGTTGAAGATAGATTAGAATTTTACACAACTGGTAAAGCACCAAAGAAAAATTCAGATGCAATTAAGGAAGCACTTGCATTATCTGGTGCAAGCGATTTAATTGAATCCGAAAAGAAGGAAGAAGTTACTGAAAAGAAGGAAAAGAAGGAAAAGAAAGAAAAGAAAGAAAAGAAGGAAAAGAAGGAAAAGAAAGATAAAAAGAGAAAGGCAGAAGATGATGGTGAAAAGAAGGATAAAAAGAAGAAGAAATCAAAGAAGGATTAGATTAATTTTAAACTAACCGTTCTTATTTACTTAATATCCTGTTCTCTATAATTCGTTACAGAACCCCCCCGTCTATAGTACATTTAATAAAGATAAAACTGTATTTTGTATTTTCGAAGTTCAATTTGGTAGTTTGTAGAAATTCACAATATTTTCAATATTTTCAATTTTCTGATTTATCTCGATTTTTTATCTTTTATTATTTTTTTGATTATTTGTTTTATCTGCAGACACAGGAGAGATTCTTAGTTTCTCGTTTGTTCTACATTACATCAATACATTCCTGCTTGGTGTATATCCCTCCATATTCATCCTAGCACCGATAACTGACCTCTAAATAAATATGTCGGGACCAATTCTTTGGAAGAAGCAATTCTCAGATAATGACGTTGGCAATTCCAATTTATCGAGCCCAAATTCAAAGTCTAATCCTATCGGCATTCAGAAAAGAAGGAAATCTTCTTTACAAAGTTTGTATTCACCATATACAAGAAGACGTTCCTTTTTATCTAGGGCAATGCTGGAAAATGAAACGCTTCAATGTTATAAAATCCCAACTTATTCATTATTAGGTTCAAATGATGAAAATATTCCTACTTTCTCAATTAGCTTATCGGAATCCCAGGGTTTTATTTGGAATCAAGATTTATTTGCTTCAAAACTTCAACAAAGTGAAGCAGGTGTCGATAGTAAATATAGCATGTCAAACGATCTTGATGACGATAATAATTATGCTCATCATAGTGTCGAAGTTATCGATGTTGTTTTAACAAATGATGATTATAATAGTGACGTTGAAATTACAACTGAAATCGTTAAAGTCGGTATTGAAGGCGAAGAAGAGGAAGAAGATGATGATGATGATGATCACGATAATGATGATGGTCATAATGATGAAAATGATGTTGAAATTCATGATAACAATTTGAATTCTTCAACAAAAGTAAATACCCAAAATAAAACTGATACCGATACTTCAAACAATGTTGCTAAAGATAATGATGATGATATACTTATTGCTGAATTATAAAATGTTACCATAATGGTTGATACAAATACCATAATGAGAAACTATTGATTAATTTTTTATGCCTTTTAATTCTACATACCCTTATTATTTTATTTTATTTTATTTTATCGCCTTACTTTATTTTACTTTAATTTCTTTTGCTTTCAATTTCTTTGGGTTATTTAAATTATAAAATTGCTCTATCTATACAAAAAACTTTTAAAATTTTAATATATATCTTGTCTTTTAATATTTGGACTGATTAAGTTAAAAAAAACTGATAACTTTGTACAAAAAACATACTAAATCAACCTATTATGAAGCAAATTTGATTTTCTATTAAAAAATAATTCTCAAACCTGAAATTAAATGGATTTTATGTAATGCTGGAACATCACGTGACAAATGCACGGCCGGTCTGAATGGGTAACCTTTTGAAAATTTAACCTGATTGGACCTGAGATAATCGTATACCAGAACTTAAGACCGACTCGAGTTCTCTAATTGACGCGTACTAGTAGTAACGATACTAGCTGTACTAAAGTTGCTGATTTCAAGGTTGATTCTACGCAAAATCTAAATAGCTATACAAATACCATAAAGTGAGAGTAACCCTTCGATATATTTAAGTCACATCTAGGACTTAGCATATGTTAAGTCGATATCAGTGTTTATTGTTATTGGTTAGCGTACTACTGATGTCCTCCCGTAGGTGAACTTATCGGAGCTGGAGCCGATAGCGAACAGAAAACATGAATGGGGCTATGGCTCAATGGTAGAGCTTTCGACTCCAAATCGAAGGGTTGCAGGTTCGATTCCTGTTGGCCTCAATTCAGATAATTTTTTTTGTTTATCTATTTTAAAATTTTCTTTAAAAACTGTTCGGGTCATTTTATACATTTACATGAATTTCACATATGGGATAAATGTACAAAAACCAGGAGGTTGTTCTGTAGTCGACTTGCAAACTCAAGTGAAGAACCTAAAACCTGTAGTTGATCAAACTGCCCCCCATTCAGGTTTCTGCGCTTCTCCTAAAGAAAGAAAAGATTTATTTTTCAGATTTGATTTTTCATTTTGTTTCTCGACATCCAAGAGAGTTTTGTTCAATTTTGTTAGTTTTACTGACAGTGAATATTGTATCCTCCAGGGGTCTGTCCTTTACACATAGCAACTTAACAATGTTCAGGAGCGTAACCCGTTTTATTCCATCTGTCGGTTTCAGATTTGCTTCTACTATGGTTGCGAGACCTTCAGTTATGCAATCTTTACCATTAAAACAATTTACTGTCCAAAAGGTGCAATTTGCTAACCCAACTCAACCTTTACAAGCTTTTGGTATAATTCAACAAATTCCAGGTTTAGAAAAAATTGATCCTATTTCTGAATCCAACTCAAATGAAATGATTATGACCTCAGTCTTAAGAAAGAGAAGATTAAAGATGAAAAAACATAAATTAAGAAAGAGAAGAAAGGCTCAAAGAGCTTTAAGAATTAGAATCGGTAAATGATCATCTTGACAAGCATCTTTATATTTTATTTAGCATTGTACATAGTTTTACTTTATAAAAGAGATCCAAAATAAAACGAATTAAAAATTAAAAATTAAGAAGAATTAACAGGTAAGGTCTAAGAACCAAGTGGTTATGGTTTTTACATTTAGTATTGTTTTATTGTAATTCATTTGAAACTCCTTCAGGATTATTTTCTTTCCACATTTCTAACCACTGTGAAAGTCTGTTAACATTATCATCTAATGCATCTAAATCTTGACTATATAATTCAACAACAATATTTGCATTATAATTTTCCATTGCTTCGGTTAATAAAACTTGCATGATTTCACATTCCACATTTTCAGTAATTTTATTTTGTTTATATCCTCTTTTTTCTAATCTTTCATAAAGAACTGTATTATCACATCTGATAACAACAACTAAATCAATCCATCTCTCTGGAAAAATTTCACAACAATGCCAATCAATTACTAATCCACCCTTTTCTGATAATGGTTCAAGTAAATCTAAAAGTAAATCTTCATTAACAATGCTACTATCTCTCTCTTCATCATAACCTTCAATACAGCCATTTGATTTTGCAAATTCACTGACATTTATATGTGTAAATTCAGGATGTTGTGAAACAAATTCTTCTGCATGTGAAGTTTTCCCACAACCTGGAGTTCCTGTGATAATTATATTTGGTAATTTTCTGAATGACATCTCCAGTAATTTGTCAATATCTATAAAAAAAAAAAGACCAAAAAAAAATACTTCAAACATTCTTTTTACACAAATGGAATTTTTTTACCCGGCCACCCTCACGAATTCATGTTGGCAACAATGATCAACTGGGTATAACTTCATTGATTACAGGCTCACTTACAACTGTGATAAATACGTTAATATCACCAGCAACACACCCTACGAAATACAATATAATGATTGACTCCCCATTAGCTGAAAGAACAAATTCACAAACTTCAAAATTATCCAAAAATCAACAACGAACTGAACTTACACCTGAACAAATTCAACAACAGAATATACTAAGGTTGAATGGTTTTAGTGCTTCAACTATACTGAAAAATGTTACTGATGAAACCAGCCCCAACTCTAATGACTTATCTGTGCCTCCAGGTTTATCAAATAATGTTAATGATTTAAATGGCAATAGTTTAGACGGATCCAAAGAAATTGATGAAGATTCAATTCCTGCAATGGATAAGTTTGGTTTAAAAGGTCTAGAATCACTTTTGAAGCACGACGACAATGATCAAAATACTATTGCAAAAGGTATAGATTTGAATATGTTAGGATTAGAATTATCTTTAAGTAGAAAATCAAAATTATTATCCAAAACTTTACCTTCCCCATGGCTAGAAACAAGCAGATCAGAAGTCGAACCATTGTTTAAAGCCCCAGAAAGTTTTAACATACAACCAAATGAACTATTACCAATTGAAGACCGTATTGCGTCATTTAACGATTTAACACTTTTCTTTATATTTTATACAAAGCCAAGAGATATACTACAAGAGTTATCAGCAAGGGAACTTAATAAAAGGAACTGGAGATTTCATAAAGATCTGCAATTATGGCTAACTAAGGATACAAGTGTTGAACCAAAACCTGTTGGAATTGGTGCTGAAGACGGTAGTTACATTCTATTTGACCCTGAATCTTGGGAATTCTACACCAGATCTTTTGTTTTATCATATTCGTCCATTATATAGGAAAACAAATCTGATTAATTAATGTGTATAATTAAAGTAGTAGCTAATAGTTAATGGTTAATAAATTTGTTAAAATGTTAGTACTGTAACAAGAAAGAGAAAGAAAAAGAAAAATCTCTGGGGATGACACAGATCTCGACTTGATTTTTTCTAATGCAATTTAATTTTTTTCGGTGTTATCAGATCATTTAAATAACCCTTTTTTCTTTTCCAAAAAGCTTGCATAGTATACCAGGTGCACAAAAAGGAACATTAAGTTGAATATAAATTGATAGGAGATTTTTGAACTAGATTTGTTCCGACAAAATATAAGAAAATACTACAACGATGCTAGAACAAATCAATTTTTATGGTGATTCTATTGGCGAAAAGTTTACCAATTTTATAGAGAACAACACGTCCAATGATTTTAACTTTACGAATGATAACAATTCAGGCAAGAAAAGATCTTCAAGTGGTTGTTTAACTTGTAAAATCAGAAAGAAACGTTGTGATGAAGTCAAGCCAATCTGTGGTGATTGTATGAGATTGGGGAGAAGATGTGCATATATTACCGAAAATATGACTGAAGATGAAATTAAGAAGTTAAAGGAAGAAATGTTGGCTGTTGAAAAGGACAGTAAATCAAGAAAAAGAAGGAAGAAAAATATGTTCGATGATGAACATAATAATGATGACAACAACAATATTAGTAACGAAACCAAAGATGGTCAGAAAGAAAACAGAGAAAATAAAACATCATCAAATGGAGCTAATAAACCTGAGTCAACTATAGATACAAAATCCAAATTCAAGGTGAAATCCAAACGTCATAAATCATCTCGCAAGAAGTCAAACAATAGCAATAAAGTTGTATTCAACCCATTAGCAATTTCTATGCCACCATTAGCAAATTCATCAGTATTCCAGGGTGTACCATTAAAAACTTCATCATCAAATGCTACTATGCCCAATTTTATTTCAATGGTACCGACTCAAATTCAAGGGCATCCTTCATTGGTTCAACTAAAGAATTCAAATGATGAAAATTCAATAGGTGTATCGCCATCAAAATCGGCCAACTATTCATCCATTAGACCGACCATACGAAAGCAAAATGACTTCAGTTTTCATACTCAATCCGTAGAAGTAAATAATTATCAACATCAATTTCAGCATCAAAAGGGACCCCAACATCGATATGAACAGCAAAACGGACATCAACACCAACATCAAAGTCAACATCAAAGTCAACATCAACTTCAACATGAAAATGAACAGGCACACCAGCATCAACACCAACACCAGCAACATCATCAAGAACCACCATTACTATCGCCATCATTTTTTTTAAATTTTTCAACCACACCAAACCCAAATGATATACCCATAAATTTTACTAATGATTTAGTTAATTCAAATACACCAACATTTTCATTAAATGGCGAAGAAAATGCAGTAAATTTTTCAAATTTATTTTCGACTGGATTTTCAAAAGTTTTACAAGATCATTTCAAAACCGAATCATTCGATTTGAATAACTTTACTAGTGGTGATTTGAATAACCAACAAAATTATAACAACACTAACATCTACAGCAACGAAAATAATAGTAACATTAACAGCATTAATACCAATAACAATAATAACAGCAATTCTAATCTAAATTCACTCAAATCGAATAGGACTTCTAATGTACTGCAGATTCAAGATATGTTTAAATTTTCGCCACATTTTCAGGAGGCTGAAATTAGTCGAAGTAACAGTAATCAGTTAGTTAATTTAGATGAAGAAAGTTATCTAATGTACAATAAAATTGAAGAAATAACTGATTATGAAAAGGAAGATAATGTTAATAACGGTAGCGGTAACATTAATAATAATAATAATATTGATGCAAATTTTGAAAAAATTGAACAATTAGTTAAATTTAATCAACAGCAAAAACAACCACACATTTATATGAATCCATCAATTGTTCGAAGTTCAACTTTAGAAAATTTAACTCCACTGGGAATGAGATTATATGAATATTATAGAGATAAATTAAGCTTTATTGTTTGTTCTGCACCGAAAGCTGAAAACATGTACTTGAATACGTTTTTACCAATGGCACATATTGATAAATCTGTTTTATATGGAATTTTAGCATGGAGTGCATTTCATTTGGGTGGTCCAGCAATGGAAAAGCAAGGTAATTATTATATTAAATTAGCATTAGAAGGATTTTATAAAAGGCCAATTTTGAATGAAGAATCAGTAGGTAAATCAAAATTAATTTGTGATGATGTTGATGATAATGACGACGAAATTATTAAGGAACCAGATATAGATGTTAATGAAGATAATGAAAATTTACAAATTTCAAGTTTAAATAAAGATAATATGATTAATATGAGATTAGCTGCATTTTTAATTCTCTGTGGTGTTGAAATTTGTAGAGGAGATGTTTCAAAATGGTCCACATATTTAACATATGGAGCAAAATTAATTAAATTAAAGGGCGGATTAGAAAAATTTAATGAAAGTAAAGATGAACACTTTTTAGTTACCAATTTTGCGTATCATGATATAACTGCAATTCAAGTTATTAATGAAAGAACCATACATTTTGATGTTCAAGAATATGAAAAAATGTGGAGTAAATCTCAGGAATTAGGATTTACTGATCCATTACATGGTGTTTCGTCACCAATTTTCAAAATACTTGCAGAAATTAATAAGTTAGTAATAACAGTTCAAAAATTGGTTAAGAGATCGAAAAAGGATGATTTAAACGAACTTAATAAAATAAGTAAAACGAATATCTCAGAATCTCCTTTATTAGATGAAAAAGTTTATGGATTAGATGAAGAAGATTATTGGATTACAGATGAATTATCGTCAGCGGCATCATCAATTGACGAAATGTTTTTAAATGGTGTGCCAAGTACAGTTTCAGATGAATGGCCAGATGCAGATTTTGATAAAGATGTTAACTTAGAAGATTTGGATAAAGTTATGATTGAATGTCAACAAATCGAGGAAAGAATTGCACATGTTAAACCCAACTTATCACCATATGTTACAAATAAGGAATTAGAATTACAGTTAACGATGTTTGAATGTTTTCAAGTCACAGCCAAGATTCATCTTAGACAATCAGTTTTAAGAATGAATTCATCATCAATTGAGATTCAATACTTAACAAATCAACTAGTTAAGTTATTGGATGTTTTATTAGGAAGTGAAGTGGAAGCATGTTTATGTTTCCCAATGTTTATTGCTGGTATGAATTGCGTAACTCGAAAAGATAGAATTAATATGACTAAAAGGTTTGAATCATTTATTAAGCGTTATAAATGGAAAAATGTTTTAAGATGCCAAATTGTCACGAGATATATTTGGAAGCTTAATTGTAAAGGTGAGAAATTTGTTGATTGGTATGCAGTTGTGAAGACACTTGGATGGGACCTGAGTTTTGCGTAAATAGGAGAAATGTTTAGTCATTTAACTTTCTATATAATTTAATTTTTTATTCTATAAAGAACTAAAAGAAAAGACGTTAATGTAATGATAAGGTATATAATAAAAAAATGGTGATGAAAATGCAGCAATGTAAACGTGAACAAATAAATAAAATGCAATAACAATAAAAATAACAGTAATAATAACAAACCAAAAATCATGTGGAATAGTTTCCAGTTAATAATCTTTCCTTAACAGAATCCATTACAATTTTCAAACCTTCTCTACTTCTCATTAAATTTGAACTAAATTTATTCTTTGACCAATTTTCAATTCTGTCTTTAATACCAATGCCTAAACCAAATCTATGAGAGAATCCACTGCTGAATTTTACAGTAACATTTGAATTTGTGACATTGTCCTCGAAATCATATTTATAACTATTTAATTCTTCAACTCTAATGATTTTTCTATGATCTAAATTACAATTGTACGTTTCCATTTCCATGGAAATTGGGTCTACGATGGTTCTTTCAATTATCCAAGAAGTTGTAATTTTGCCTAGAAATGGTTTAATAAAGTTTGGCAATCTACCTGATTTTTTAATTAGTTTAATTTGATTAAGTTTGCCATTTTTATCAACAAATATATCAATTGTATCAGTCGATTTTACGTGTGTGGAATATGGATTTGGATATCGATTGAAATACGCTAATGTAACAATTTCAAAATTATGCTCAAAAGTGTGGCTGCTTTTGAAGTATAATACCATATTGGAGGGTAATAACGAAGGGTTTTCTTTAATTCCAAAGGGAGAATGAAAAGAACCATGATAATCCCACACACGATTTTGTCTTAACATCTGAAAGCATTTCATTAGTCAAAAATTTGAAATTGTGTGTGCGGAAATAAGAAAAAATGATAATTTGAAAAAAAAGTCGGGCAATGGAAAATTCTCCAAATTCGACCGAACTGGTTACTAATGATAAAGGAGTTATCAGGAGATTATATGAACAAGATAATATATATAAAAAAAATTGATTAAAAAAAATATGCATTGGTTAATAGTTTTGAATATATATATATATATAAATATATAAATTATAGTATACAAGCCTGTTATGCAACTATTGGTCCTTCTTAGGGACAACTTTCTTTCTATAAGAATCAATATAGAATGCGGCAAATAACAAAGTTAATGGAGCCAAATAGAAAACGTTAACATAGACAGCCATTGCTTGTTCACTTGTTGCAATACAATTGTGGAACTCACCAGTTTTTAGATTGTAAAATTGAACAAATAAATGAATGACAGCTAATGAACCACCAACTATAAATTGAGTTATTTGTAAAGAAGTTAAAGATTGTTTAAACCATTTTGGTAATCTAATCTTTAGACAACTTAATGAAAAGTAGAAATACATTAATGAGTGAATAAACGAATTAAAAACGACGAAGATCCAAATTGGTGGGGACATATATCTTACTCCTGACCACATACATAAAATTGCACCTGAATGATGATAACTTTGTAACAATGATGAAGGTCTACCCTTTAATAGAATTATAATTGTATCTAAAATTTCATAGTATTTTGATAAATAGAAAAGATAAGCAAAAAATGTTAAACCTTTCAAATTTTCTGAATGGTTTCTCCAAATATCGAAATCTTGAATGTTATTATTACAAATTGATTGCCAAAATGATTCCAATGATGTAATATTAGATGCTGGAGATTTAACGTTTTTAAATAAGACTGGTGTAACTTTTGAAGCTAGATGATGAATTGTGCTGGTCATACCAATAAAAGTCCAGACTGAGTAAACACAAAGGAAAACATTGTGAACTAAAACAAAAGGCTTGAAGAATATTGATTTTGTAACTTTGTAAGGAGCTGCCTTTAAATGTTTTAAGTTTTTTGGTAATTTTTCCTTTGGATTGGAAGCTTTAAATTGGTTGATTTGTCTTTCAAGAACAATCTTATTACATAAATGAACGGTGGTGAAATATGTAATTGCAATCAAAGCGGGGAAGTAACCATTTAATGTTAAGGGATAGATTGTATCCTTCAAAAAGGAGTTTTGGAAACTGAACGGCCAGTCCGGATTAGGAGTATTTGAATCAGGTTTACCAAAAGCACCTAACTGTGGCAAGTAGGACCATTTAATTAACGAATCAGTCATTATGGAATGTGTGACAATGGGTTGTGGGGGAGACCGGAACGAAGGAATGCACGAAGTATGAAAGAGATAGAGAACCAAAGAAGCCAAGAAGTGAAGAAGCAAAGAAGCAAAGAAGGTCAATGCAGGCCAACTGAAGGAGGATGCACACACCAGAGGGTTGACGAACTACAGTTTGACCAGAACCCGAACAGGTAAACGGGATAAACAGAACACAATAGACAATCGAACAACAAAGGCATGGAACAAATGTTTCACCGACGGAGTTACACCTGCTGGATTAAGCTTTCAGGCTATTTGCAACGGTTGGAAGTTGTTCTGTGGGGGCCAGCGGCGGGATGGCCGATTGTACCGTGCTGCACCGCACGGTACGGTGCTCTACTCTACTCTACTCTACTGTACTCTGGTCTGGTGTGTTGTGTTGTGTCCTGTTCTGCACCGTTGCACACTGGTACCACACCGTCCTGTACGTCATGCCAGCAGGAGACGTCACACAGCAGAAGTCCTATTCTGCCGAGCCGGCCTAACAGAGCGCATCACTAACAATGTGCGAAAAGAGCGGGTAGTTCCCCCGAGAGGGCTTCGGGGGAACTCCTCTTGTTTTTGCTATTTTCTATTTTCTATTTTCTATTTTCTACTTTTTTTTCATTTCTCGGCGTCTGCGCCGATAGACCCTGCGCCGATCGACGCAACGACGTCATTCTTTTTTCTTTTCCTTTTCTTTTGCTGTTCGGAAAAACTGGAAACTAGTACCTGGCTTCTACTTCGAAAATAGTCTCATTTGACCCCCCCCACCCCACCATTAAGAAGTCACACCAGCATCACACGTAACCGTTCCATTATTTTTGCCACTACCCTTGACACCCTTGGTCGCCCGTCGTCTTGATCGTAACCACCCATTCTAGTACTTCTCCAATCACCCCACCGCACCAACCACAAGAACAAGCTACGTGGTCCTTGACACCCATCCCCGGCCCGGTTTGTTCTAGACCGACATCCTCTAATAATCCGCATCATAGATTGTATCGATTTTTCCGACCAAACAGTAAGTATGCGGGGGTTAAATTTTCTTTTCCTAAAATTTACACATTTTTTTTAAGCTGGGGAAAATCCGGCTTTCCAATTTTTCCATTTCTATCCCTGTAGTTTTTGCTTTTGTGTTATTACTTTTCTTTCTTTCTTGTTGATATATCTGCAAACCACACTTACAATGTCTATGCAACCTTCCCCAAACCAAGAGGTACGTCCTTACAAGTGTACGTTCTGTGACAAAGCTTTTCATAGACTAGAACATCAAACCCGGCATATCAGAACTCATACAGGTGAAAAACCACACAAATGTACCTTTGCTGGATGTTCCAAAAAATTCTCAAGATCTGATGAATTGACAAGACATTTAAGAATTCATACCAACCCAACCGTTAGAAAGAAGAGAAAGCCAAGAAAGACAAAGATACAAATGCAAGAAGAACGTTTACGACTTGAAAACTTAAAGAAGCAGCAAGAAATTGAAGAAAGTGAAAAGGCAAACACCGCTACTGAAGAAAACCAACATTTTAACTTCCAATTACCATCAAACATACAAGTTTTACCTGTACCTCCATCAATTTCAATCTCAAATTTACCAACTGTTAAAGCATTTAATAACCAGCCAATACCGACCAATATTCTGCCAGCAAATGCAACAAAATCTTTTTCTTTATCAAGAACAAATAGCTCAAATTCTCTTGCTTCATTTGGATCATTTGATAGATCTTCATCACAGACCACATTATCATCATCGGCTTTGAATATTGCCAGTATCACCAACAATCCTAGCTTTACCCCATTATCAAGACTTGGTTCATTTACAAGAATCCCTGTCTCATTCAGCAACAATAATAGTAATTCCATGCTTTCAATCAGCAATTTAACAAACAATTTAGGTGATGAAAGACCATTCAAAAGATCAAGACCAAATTCTCCTACACTATCATCATCAAACACTCATTTACATCAAACATTTTCAACACCTTCATTTATCAGTGCAGCTCCATCATCTTCAAATATATCACCAATTTCCACACCTCTTCAATCACCTAATTTAAGACCTTCAGCGGCAAATAATAATATGGTTATTTTACCACCTATCAGATACATATTGGGTATTGATGAAGTAAGTAGTGGTTTAGCTCTGAATCCTGCAACTAGTTATACTAATCAAAGCACGGTTCAAACAGATAATAATGTTAGACAGTTATTAACGAGAAGTATGTCACATAATACTCTATCTGATAGAAAATGATAAAAAAACAAATAAAAACAAAAACAAAAACAATCAGACATATCGAGATACCAATAGCTATATCCCTTTTCTATTTTCTACATACTTTATTCTTCTTAGTTTTACTTATAATAACTACTTTCAATTTGGATTGAATTTCTAAAAAAGTCATTTAAAAAAAATAAAAAAAAATTATTGATTTGGTTACTTCTAAATCATACAAATATCAGGTTAACTTTACTTTAGGTCTTTTTTCACATTTTTTTTTTCTTTTCTTACAGTTTTTAATATATTGTCTATAAAATCTAAAAATAAATTCACATATAACGTAATATTCCCTTCTCAGATATATAATCATACAAAGATACGATTTGATTGCATTAGATAAAATGTAATTTAATTCATTACTTTACTTTATATATCCCAATTGAATTTTTGAAATTCAAATAATGATGCAATATCTCCATTGAGTGATTCATTACTTTGAAAATAATACCTGTTGAAAACATCATGAAATAAATCTTGTGTTTTAATGCTAGTATTATTACTGTTAGTATTATTATTATTATGATTCATAAAAAATCCATCATCAATATTCATATTCTGTAATGGCATTCGATGTTGTGTAGGTTGTAATGGTGGTTGTAATGATGACTGTAGTTCTACCTGTTGATGCTGTTTTTGAACCGGTTCACATGATTTTGAGAAAGGTGGTAATCTAAATTGTTGCTGTGGTTGTAATTGCGATTCATTCAATATATTAAATATTGGCTGATCTTGATAATTGTTGGGTATGTGTGTTTGTGGTGGTTGTAATGGCTGTTGCGGTTGTGGCATGTACATTGTTGTACCTGTTGGTATTTCTGAGCCTGATTGTATATTAAAATTATTAAAAGAGAGATCACCCGTTGGTACTGATGATGGATTTTGTGGCATCAGCTCTGTTTCCTGTTGTAAATAAAATGGTGGTATATAATTATTATTGATCATACCAATGTCTCCTCTACTATTAGCAATATTGGTAGGAACATTTTTCATAGACTCGTTCATTTCTTGCCTCATCAGTACATCATCATTTTTAATTTCATCTTCCTTGCTTTCATCACAAATTTGGTTTAGATTTTGAATTATAACTGATGAAACAAAAATGAATAAATTTTTGAATTTAATGAAACATGGATAATAAACTATCATTTCATTCATAATTTTTACCGTTAAATTTGTAAAATTTTTCAACAAAGTTGAATCTTTCTCAGTTTTCCAACAGCAATATATCATTGTTAATCCAATATTTATCAAATCATGCAAACATGATGGATGAGTTTTCCATTGAGAAGGTGGTTTAGTTAAAGGTTCCATTAATTCAATTGCATTTAGACAATCATCTTTACATCTTAATAATGAAGTTGAATCAGGATTCGGAAATGATGGTGATGGCCTATTTAAAATGATTGAGGCAATGTAGGACTTAATTTTTAATTCATAATAAAATGCCAAACTATTAGGAATTTCTCTATCAATTTTAACTAATAACTTTGCAATCGATTCTTGAATTTTTATTTTATAATCAATAATAGTCTCTAATGATAACAAAGGTTTTGATCCTTTTGTTCTTGATATATAAACAGTTTCCAATAAAATTCCATAAATCTCATATAATTCAATCGATATTAAACCTGGTATAAACCTTACTTGGTTATAATCATTCAATAAAGTATTGGAACTTAGATCATCATCAGGTAACAATTTTGGTAATTGAATTTGAATATCTTGTTTTCTAATCGATAGTGCTCTACCAAATTTAATGGTATTTGATCTTTCTAATAAATATGAGGCCCAAAACAATCGATGTCTAAATTCAATTTTCGATTCTGTTAAGTTATCAATTTTATTATCCAGATATAAATCTAATTCCATTGCTAATGCCATGATGTATCTACCACAATACCATAAATCTCCTGAATCATCTTTAAAAACATTTGTGTTTGTACACCAAATCATCATTAACAATATTTCTTGTAATGATAAAATCGATCTAAACGTTATTAGTCTAGATAAATATTTTTGAGCCGTATTATAATATTCAATTGGCTTGAATTGATTGTAATAATTAATCAATTCAGGAATCTTTTCACCTCTTTCTAATCCAATTGCCAATATCATAAATATGATATATTTTTCATGATAAGTTAAACTTTTTGGATTAGAATATATCATTTCAAATGAGTTTAAAAATTCTTTTAATTCAATTATTGCATAATATGGATGAACACAATTGATATATTTATTAACTGCTAATTTAGCAATTGAATATGGTGGCAACGGTGCACACGTTGTTGAATTCAAAGCAGATTTTGGATCAAAACCCGAAAAGTCATAACTGGATGCACTACTCAAATCATCTAAATTTTCTAGCTTTATTTGCTTCAAGAAAGCTTTTGCAAAATTTGATCCTGTAACTGCACCGATATACTTACCTTGTACATTATCATTTTTCGAACTTGTTAATGTACCAACTTCATTTGTCAATTCATCTAATGTTATTATTTGTGAATTTTTTGGGAAGTTATGAAAATTTTTTTTCAATAAAGTGTCATTATTTGATTGTTTTAATTGCAACTCACCTAACTTTAATTCTAATGTTTCGATTTGATTCATTAAGGGTTTAACTGTTGTATATTTGTAATAAACATTATTAACCAAATCACATTCCAAACTAAATTTCTTACATCGATTGCATGTGGGAATGTTACCAATACACTAAATTATTTCAGGGGACAGGGGTAAATAATTAAATGTTAGTATTTATTTTATTGTTAGATTTGAATAACGATTTTTTTAACACTTGGGAAACATACCTTAACTTTTTTGGACTTGCAATGAGAGCAAGGCCTGATCATATCAGGAATCACATGCGGCTCTTCCGTGTTCATATTTCAGTAATGGCAATGATGCAGGTCCGTATACTGCTATTCGTAATCTACCCCAAACGGAACGTACTACAGTCCCCCGAGCTCAATCAGCAACTTGGCATAATCATGCCAATCTTCGACCCAGACATTTCACGTGACATGATGGAATTTCTCGCTTCTGCCGGAAACGGCAATAGGCGTCCCTAGATACCAGGTCCTCCTTAAGGTACTTTTATCTGCTACTCTGTGAACATAGCTGGCTTCTTCCACAAAAGTGCCTCTTTTTGGGGGAAGAAGAATCTAAAATGAACTCAGTAGCTCTAACTGCAATAGATACACATGCTTGCGGGGAACCGTTCAGAATTTTAATCAACGGATTGCCTAAAAAGATACCAGGTAAAACTTTACTTGAGAAGCGGAATTATCTACAAAAAAATTATGATTATATCAGAAATACTCTAATGAGAGAGCCAAGGGGTCATTATGATATGTTTGGGGGTTATTTATTGGATCCGATTAATAATGATGAAGAAAGCGGATCCGATGCATCAATCATTTTCCTTAATCCAAGTGGTTACACTGATCAATGTGGTCATGGTATGATTAGTGTTGTTACAACATTAATTCAAAATGGTTGGATTGACCAGAGTAAGTATAAATTAAAACCTGAATTAATGAAAGTTAGGTTGGACACAACTGTGGGTGTAATCGAAACTGAAGCTTGTTGGAATGGTAAAAAAGTTGAATTTGTCAGGTTTAGTAATACTCCAGTTTTCATTTTATATGAAAATGTTGAAGTTGATACAAGCGTTGGAAGAGTACATGGAGACATTGTGTTCAATGGTGCATTTAATTATTTTACGGAAATACCAAAGAGTATTTTGGAAGTTAAGCCTGAAAATGCTAATAGCCTGGTGAATATTGGCAATGAGATCAAACAGAATATTAACAACAGGAAAGAATTGCAGATATACGCAAAAGATTTCCCACAAATCAGAAATCTACATGGGGTTGATTTCATTAACGTTAATGAAGAAAAAACAGATTTTTCGGACGAATCAGAAGCAAACCAAAGATCTTGTTTGGTTTTCGGTTTAAAACAACTTGATAGATCCCCTTGTGGTTCAGGTACCGCTGGTCGTACTGCATCATTATATTTAAAGGGTAAGATTGATGGTACAAATATATTTGTTAATCAATCATTAATCGGTTCAACATTACGCGCAAAAGTTATGAGAACTGGGTTAAAGGCAAACAACAATGAAAAGGATGCTTGTATTGTTGAAATCGAAGGCAGTGCATGTGTTATGGGTACTTCTTCATGGATTCTTGATTTCGAAGACAAAATTGGTCTTAATGGGTTCATTATTGCCCACTAAGGTTGCAATTTTTTTTTTAAAAGTTTTATTTATAATTTGATAAACTCTTATATTTTAAATTTGTGTTTCAGATTTTTTTTTTAAACCGTTGTGAAATTAAATTAAACCTACAAAATAAAACTTGTGATTAAAAAATAATCAAGTATTGCAAAATTTTGTCATACTCGTACTCAACGTTTTGTAACGTTGGAACAGCCTAAGTATTGAAATTTTAATTTTCGAAGAAAAATAAACAGACCATTGTAGCAACAGAAATTACGCTTTAAATTAATAAAACAAAAACACAAAAATAAACAAAACTGGCTGCCTAATAGACGTATCTAAAATGTGGATTTTCCTTATCTGTTAAGTCTTGATTAAGATCTTCCTCAATTTCAGGAACTTCAATATGTTCATTATCCTTCTTTCTATTCTGGTATCTAACAACGACATAGTATAGGAAACCAGTAAATGACATGATACAAAAGGACGCTTCCATTGCATGAATACCCGTTGGATAGTGTGGAGCTTCTGAACTTTTAAAGAAATAAGGACCAATAATATTACCAACTGCATACCAGACTGCAACAGAGATAGACATAAAAGTCTTTTTGGTATTACCTGTAGTATTGGAAGATGTTAATGCTAACATTAAACACCATGGAACATTATAAAAACCCATAAGATAAACACCCGCTAATGCAGCATTTCTATGTGTTTGCGAATCAATTTTGTTAACCATAATAGCACCAATTAAAGCAGGTAAACTGCTTAAAAACCATAGCAAACATCTGACATTATCAATCCACATACATAAAGCTGTAACAATAATACCACCACCTAGTGCAACTGCTGCTTGTGGAGAAGCCATTAAAGTCGTTTTCAAAGCAGAAAATCCAAAGCCTCTAATAATTAATGGATTGAAATTTGTGAGACCAGCATTTGTAATTGATTGACAAATAATGAAAGCAACAGTGATATAGTATTTTGGATCCAATAAACATTCTTTAACGTGGTTAAAGTTGAATGGTTTACTGGTATCATGAGTTGTACCAGTTTGGTTTCCAACAACTCTCAAATAAGCAATTTGCTTTTCACGTTTATTTAAAAACCAAGCAGTTTCAATATTATCAGGTAAGATAAAAAATAAAATAACAGAGTAAAGGACAGTAACGGCACCATAAATAATGAATAGATATTTCCAAGTTGGTAGTTTACCATTGATTAGACCAATAAGATGACCAAAAATACCACCCAAGATACCTGCCAAGGTGTTAAAATATAAAGTACTTCTTAAAGGCTGTTCAGATTTTGTCCACCAGATACTACTGATAATCATAAATGAAGGTAAAATGGCAGCTTCAAAGATACCAAGGAGAAATCGAACTGCAACAAGTGAACCAAAATTATTACATGCTGCCATGCACATTAGTAAACCACCCCAACCAGTTAAACAAAGAGAAACAAATCTTCCGATTTTAACTTTTGGTAAAATGAAAAAACAAATAAATTCACCCAACAAATAACCAAAATAAAATGTTGAAGCAACAGTTGAAAATTGTGAACCAACCAAACCAGTATCCGTTTTAAATGTGAAAACAGCGGCAATACCAATGGAATTTTTATCTAAAAATTCAAGAAATGCAATGAGGAATAAGTTCGTACATATAAACAAATCAATTTTCCACAAAACCCTTCTTTTTTCACCAGGATTATTTGCTAATTCATTTTGTAAGTTTAATTCTTCTTCCTTTGATTCAAATAATGGAGAATGTGATACAATATTTTCAGAACTTGAACCCGCAGTTGTTATCTCTACTTCAAGTTTTTGATCTTTGGTTGAAGATGTTTCACTACTCATATTAATAATTAATTGATAAATGAACTAAGTGATCAATGAAAATATAATAAGAGATGAAAAGTTTACAGGTTAAAATGAAACCAGCATTTGGGGCAATATTTATAACAATTTTTTGTAACACTCATTAGCTTGACATCGTTATCCACCAGTTAATGACAACTGTGAGTACGAGAGTAGCAGATTCCCAACGGTCACATGTATTTGGCAAGAAAAACGATATCCATGTAATCCACTTATGATAAAAAAACTGGTAAGATAGTTTGAACAATGAGAGTTGATTTCGCTGTGCCGCACAATGCACCGAGACCACTTATTGTCGGTTACACACTTCTACTTTTTCTCGATTTCCTGAATCCTTTGTTCAATGCTGTTATAAAGAGCCAGTTGGCTGGTAGATACACCGAACAGAAAAATGTGGTGCTCTAAACCTTTCTGCTTGCTTAAACGAAGCATTCTGGCATCCACCACTGAGATTTGAGAGGAAAAAGGAAAACCACACGAAGAATACAAATGACAGTTGAAAGTGCTAAATTGAACGGTGATCACTCCTTTGTTGAAGATTCTAGAAATGAAAACATCCAAATAGGTATCCGTGATGGTGTCTCATTAGAATTTGGACTATTCCCAAGAAATGAAGCCAAAGTTTCAGTTTTTGATTCTTCAGTTTTGGTCGGTGATGGTGTCTGGGAAGGATTACGTGTGATTGAAGGCAATATCCAATATGCCAATGAACATTTAGACAGATTATTCGAAACTGCATATGCTTTATTTATTGATTTAGGGTTAAGTAAAGCAGAGTTATTACAAATGATTTATGATACAATTGATGCAAATCCTGGTATGGATTTGAGTTCTGATGTCCATGTCAGATTGATCTGTACAAGAGGTTTAAAATCTACTCCATATCAATCCAGAAAGGTTAATATTGGTAAATCGTTAATTATTATCATACCAGAATATAAAAAGGTGAACAACGATTCCTATGAAAATGGTATTAAGCTAATTACGTCATGGGTTAGAAGAGGTACACCAGATATTAAGGATGAAATGTGGAACCATTTGTCCAAGGCAACCGACATTATGGCAAGTATGTCTGCTGAAAGTGCAGGGGCAGATGGTGCATTGATGTTGGATCAAAGTGGGTATGTGAAAACCTGTAATGCAACCAACTTCTTCATTGTTAGAAAGGGAGAGTTATGGGCACCAACAAGGGATAACCAAATGCATGGTATCACAAGACAAAAAGTGTTAGATATCGCAAGAGCAAGCGGATTAACTGTCAAGGAGCTAAACTTCTCAAATACTGAAGTGTACACTGCAAATGAAGCATTTTGCACCGGTACATTTGCATCCCAAGTTCTAGTTAGGGAGGTTGATGGTTTACGCATTGGCAGTGGCAAAATGGGACCGATTACCAAGCAGATCAGCCAATGGTACAAAGACGATGTTCTGAAGAACGTGAGACGCTCCAGAGAGGAAACGTTGAAGTCACTAGAATAAACCTTTTACCGAGTATATAGTCTGTACAGTCACTACCTATTTAACTACCTGACTATATGACGACCTCGCTAGGGATTTTCTTATCTATCCCGTGTTGCGGATGTAGGCCACACACCAATGTGCGGACGTAGCGGTGTGTGCCGCCGGAACAGCCGTTGGTGCTAGGGCGCGCAAGTCCGACGGCACCCTGAGGAGAGAGAACCACAGTTACACAGTTTGAGAGCCACGATTAGGAGATGTGATACAGAGCAGAGGCACGGAAATGGGGAAAAGGGTTTGGGGTATGGGGTTTTTCCGAGCACTCAACATTGGAGAGAGAGGACAAGTAAACAGGGAAGTACAATTGCTTCTGTGATCTGACGATGTCCGACAATATGCCCATAATCACACCGTCTGCACTCAAATCATGTTCGAAATGCCGGTCACGGAGAGTTAAATGCGATATGGAATATCCACAGTGCAGTAGATGTAAGAACAAGGATGAAATCTGTGACATTTGCGATATGATTTCTTATGATTTTCAAACTGTTAGATCTTTACAATCAGAAATTAATCAGTTAAGAAAACAATTAAACACTACAGTTAACACCACTACTGATGACAACAATGCTAGAGAGAATAGTCTAAATCTTTTCAATAACTCTGCTGACAATTTTTCAGTGGAAGTTGGTACTTTAAGTACAAATAACAGTGATTATATAGGGACCGCAAGTGGTGTTATATTTACAAAGATTTTTTTAAATCAATTAAAGATACCTTCATTAAACGCACTTGATAAACTAAATCCAAACATTTCTTCATTCGATATCCAAAATATACCCATCATTAGTCTACCAACGAAAGAAATTACCATTTACTTATTGCAAGTCTACATTGAATATGTTGAAATATTCTATCCAATTTTAGATTTAAGCTATGTTTATAATGCAATTGATAATTTATATGCAAATGTCAAACTTGTTAACTCCAACGACAAATTCATGATATTCATGATTCTTGCAATCACTTCTGAATTTTCGAAAAATGATCCAATTTATGTTTTAATGAATGATATGAATACGTCAAAAGAATACTTTTATTTTGCTTTCAAATATATTGATGAATCAATTTCAAAAGTTGATATTGATTCAATTAGGAATATTATTTTGCTTATTTTATGGTGTTTATGTTTCAAATCCCAGGATGAAAATGAAAACTTATGGCTTTTAACAAGGCATGTAGCATCGTTGTGCATTCAATTAGGGTTTCATAGAAACAACACTAATTGGAAATTAAGTAATTTAGAATTAGAGAAAAGAAACCGGATATGGTGGTCAAGTTTTGTTTTGGAAAGATCAATTGCCGTTCAAACTGGTAGAACCTTGAGTATTAGAAATCATGCCATTGATGCCCAAATGCCAAGTTTTAATAGTCAATTTGATAAAATCAATAGTAATCTAGATTGTCCATTTTATAGTGAAACATTTTTCCAACCAATGATTTTGTTATCAAAGTTACGTACAATTGCCGGAGATATCCTTGAAAGTGTCTATATCGCAAGAGGAAATGGCAAAACCTTGGCAGTTGAAGTAGTACATAAGTCTGCAAATAGATTACGTGAAGAATTAGATCTTTGGTTAGAATCGGTTATGGAATTATATATCAATCAAAATAACTGGGTTTATAAAAATTTGAAGTTATATTATACAATTTATTCAATATCATTATCTAGACCATCGCCTACGTTCCCAGACATTTCAATACTATCAGCGAAAATTTGCCTAAGTGACTCGAAAGCTTTTATTGATATTGTCTTGGAACAGATTGAGTCAAATAAAATATTTGAATATTGGTTAATTTCAAGTAACATTTTAACAATATCTGTGACATTCCTATTTTCAGCATGGTTTTTAAATTATGGATTTAATATTGTTCAAGAGTATGTTTTTAAAATTAAAAAAATCATGGATTATTTGATGGAAGATTCTAAATTTGACTCTCCAAGTATTAAAGTTTTCAATACTGCTGCTTATTTCACACTTCAACATTTGGACAAAGCGGACAATAACCAATCAAAAATTATCCCAGAATATTATGATAATTTTATTACCTCTATTGCACTTGATAGTGATGAAGAACGGAAAAATTTTCTTTTGAGTTATTTATTAATGCTTTCGGGAAACGGTCCGTTCAGTATGATCTATAAAAACGATTGAACATAAAGTATATTTTATATTCGCTTTGCTAATCATTTGTTTGTCTATTATCTACATAGAATTTTAAATGACGTGTTTGTTCATTATATTTCATTTCTACAGCTATGTGGTCATATCCATAATCTTCTGTTTTTTGTTTTCAAAAAAATACATTATTCATTGTATCGCTCTATAATTAAATAGACGGCAAACATCGTCCAACACCAGATCATTTCTATTGAACTGATATTGTTTAAAAACATCTTTAAATAATTCATTAACGAATAAATTATTAAATTCAATCACTGGATTATTAATACCATTAGTGATATTATTCGTACCATATTGCATATTTGATTCAACTTTTTGCAATGGGTCAGACACGTTATGGATTAAATAATGAACTTGGGATGGATCCAAGTTTTTATTATTTAACGGATTTATGTTATCCAATTTATCAATTACAATTGATGAGAGAATTGTAAAGATGTTTTTAAATTTAGCAAAATCTGGATAATATTTGGCAATCTCATTCAATATAGTTGTAACTTTGATTGAATCTTTCTTCAATCTTAATGAATTAGATTCTGTTTTCCAACAACAATAAATTAAGGACAGACTAATGATTTTCATGTCGTCAACACACAATATAGTTGGCATATAGTTATGTTCAATTAACCAAATATATGAATCAAGTGAAACTTGACAATCCAACTTACACCTTAAAATCGATTCAGCATCTGGGGCTGGAAAAGCTGGTGATGGTCTATGTAATAAAATTGATATTATACAATGGCGAATTTTTAAGTCATAGTGGCAAAGGAAAGTATTTGAAATTTCTTGTTCAATTTTAATCATTAAATTTGTTAAACTGTTTTGTAACTTGTCCTTAAATTTCAGTAAATCAGATTCATTAACCAAATTATTATTATTTTTTGGTGTATAAAAAGTTTCTAACAAATCGCCAGATATTTCACAAATATTTATTAATAAGATTGCTGGCTTAATTTGAACTTCATGATAAATTTTCAATACAATACTACTTTCGTCATTTAAATCACGACAAACAAAATCATTCCTTATAAATATTGGTCGTGGAGCATCAATTGACTGGTTACTTAGTGATAAACTTTTACCAAATTTCATTGAAATAATCCTATCTAAATTATAAGTTGTCCAAAATAATCTATTTCTTAGTTCATTTTTTGCAACACCGAAATTCCAATCAGGGTTGAATCTATGAACTCCCAATTCCATTGCTAATGCCATCGAATATCTACATAAATGCCACAAATCTCCTTTATCATCTTGAATAATATTTGTATTCAAAATCCAAATAATTACTAGTAAAAGTGCTTGTAAAGAATTTTCAGATCTGTTTGAAACAATCTCTTCTAAATACCTGTAAGCAATATTAAAATATTTGATTGGTTTAAATTGATTATTATATTCAATTAATTCATTATCATGTGATGATCTATCCAAACCAATTGAAATAATAATGAATAAAACAAATTTCTGATGTAATGAAACTTCCCTCGGCGATGCATACATATTATGCATTGTCAACTTTAAATCTTCAACAGAAATAATCGGATAATAAACATGAACATAATTGACATACTTTAGAATGGCATATTTTGCAATTTTATATGGTGGTAAAGGGGCATAAAAATTTGTAACTGATGAATCAAATAAATCAAATGAGTCAAAATCATTTATATTTGTCGATTCTATATCATTCAGCTTATTTAAATGTAATTGTTTTAAAAATAATTTCGAGAATCCTGACCCTATTGCCGTCCCAATATAGCTGCCCTGTGCCGCATCTTTGACTGATATTGTTAAAGTACCAATCTCTGCAGAGATATCATCAATAGTTGTTTCTCTTTCATATTTACCCTTGGTTGCACCTGACTGACTTGAATTAGTTATAGTTTCCGTGTGATCTGGCGATTCATTAATAGCGATATTGCTATGTGCATTATTAGGAGGTGTACAATTTAATTGATTATTTTCCTCGGACCCATTAGTATTTGGAGGTAATAAATCATGATCTGTTTGTAACGTTTCAATTTCATGAATTTGAGTTTTCAGCTTATCAATGACCACAAATAAGGAAGAAACAGTTTTATGGTTATAGAAAACATTAGAAATCATATCGCAAGGTACTTTTGACTTCATACATCTTGCGCAAGTTGGAATTTCACCACTGCACTGTCACCAATAAAATTAAAGAGCAATGTTAGTATTTTAATGAAAAACAAAGGGAAAACCTATATATAACATACCTTGACTTTCTTCTGTTTACAATTTGAACATGACTTGATGTTGTCTGGCTGCAAAAACATAACGTGTCCTTTCGTTTCTTCTAAAGTTTTCTGGTTGTCCGTCAAGAAGCAAAATCCATTTCAAATAGACAAAATCACCAGAATTCATATAGCGACACTTCTTATTTCCTAAATTGGGAATTTTCGCTATCAGGAGGTTCCGTGATAGTTTTGCCAGATAAAATGATATCTGAAAACATCTATGGATGATTGTTAACTAAACTGTATTCCATCTATTGGGTTTTCAAAAGTGAAATGGCTGTTTCAGAAAGAATAACCAAACCAAAGGCCAAGCCTATTCAGAAAAAACTGAGTTCCACTAATTTGAAAAGAACAAACAGACCAATTAGATCATGTACCAAATGCCAGAAAAGAAAGGTTAAGTGTAATTTTGAAATCCCCTGTGATCGTTGTATTTCTAGAAATCAAGCTCATTTGTGTACAAGAGATCCCGTTATTTATGATGGTTTATTGGTTAATAATGCAGATAAACAAGAATTGAAGTTCTCTCAAGAAAACGAAGTTTTAAAAAGAAAAATCAAGGAATTACAAGATACAATAATGAAAATAAAAACTGAAAGTTCGAATAATACAGAAAAACCTATATCAAAAGATCAGAAAAGTCTTGCAAATAATATTCTAAACTTCAATAGCGATAGAAATTCTTCCTATACGAAAACAATTAAATTAGATGAATCAATTCTTAATGAACCAGTTAAAAAATCAAAAAAGAGTCCTTCAAACCTGAACAGTTTGAATGAATGGAAAACTTA
Organism: Pichia phayaonensis; assembly: GCA_030558305.1. NCBI lineage: Eukaryota > Fungi > Ascomycota > Pichiomycetes > Pichiales > Pichiaceae > Pichia > Pichia phayaonensis. The sequence continues at coordinate 29,375 of JAJMSE010000050.1, forward strand.
TTCTTCGATTATTAGTGTATTGAAAAAGGGTTTAGGTAATGGTTTAATGTTAGACAACTCAAACTCTGACTCAAATGAAATGGATTATAATACTGAAGAATGGATGATCTTAAATGATAAGTCTTATCTTAAATATAATGGTGAAGATTCAAAAAGTAAATGTTGGCAGTACGAATTGGATAAAATAAATATACTTGAAAAATCAACTTGTGATAAATTAATTAAAAATGGTTTAAACATTAACCAACTATACCAAATTATTGATGAAGCTGAATTTTTAAAAGAATACGAAAACTACTGGTCAAATAAAGAGATACCTGAAAAACATTTGCGGGAAACCTATTCAAAATCTGCATATGACTATTTATTTTTAGGTTTGATGTATTCACTAATGTGTTACGGAGTTTATCAAAGCAATACTGATCACAATATGAGTAATTCAATATTTGAGGGTCATGATTGGGACACTTACCCAAAAGGTTTCTTTGCTGCTTCTATTGAATGTTTATATCGTGGTAGATACATGGCACGTCCACACTTTAGGTCTATCCAAGTAATTATAATGTTAAGAACCTTATCGGGCCTGTTAGGTGGTCACACTTTTTCAAATGCTTTAACTTCCGTTGCATTTTTCTTATCATACAAATTACAATTAGCAAAAAGTACAAATATTTATAGAGTTAACAGTTTATGGAATTTATTGGCTTATGATTGGTACGATGAAATAGATAGATATTCCTTATCAGAAGTTAGTTCGTTTTCTAATTTAGCAATTCCTGAAAAATGGATTTCTAAGAAAGATAATCTTTTAAATTGGAATAACTTTTATTTATTATTTGCAATTAGGATCGCACTTGTTAAAAGGGAATATTATTATACTGATTCACTCGTAACTTTAGAAGGCTTAAAAAAGGCAGATTTAGAACTAAGATACTTACAAGTTGAAGCATTTAGAGATATTGATGAGTATTCCGTCACCAAATACCCCGATATTCCGATCAGTAATATCCATAATATTCAATTTCATGTTTCGTCCTTACTTTACTATGAAATTTTAGAGGTTAATCTTAAAATGGCTGCATTTTTAACTTATGAACAATGGGCAAATGTCTGCTATCAAACATGCTTTAATAATGCATGTGGAATTCTGCGAATATTTGGATCTACCGAATTATCAATTACTTGTAAAACGTACTCATCAGTTTGTGAAAATGTTATACATGCTGCTGTTTTTCTACTAGTTGATTGTACACTTGATGACAAACATTCGAAGAATGAAAAACAGATTCTGAATTTAATCTCTCAAACTGTTAGTATCTTTACTTCTTTTAAGTCTGTTGTTAGAGGTGCAGTTAGAGGTATTTATGTCATTGAAAAATTGAAAAACTTGTTATTCAAGAAGAAGGCCAAAATATCAAGTGCTTTTGCATCAACAACTGCTAATAAAAATAACATTTCCAACAGTGATAAAACCCATGGAGATTCAACTATTCAACCATTAGATTCAGACAGTGTGATAACACATAAAGTATTAAACAACGAAGGTAAGATCATAAGTGATGCTGTGCAAAATGATAAAATCAAAAATGATATTAATAAATCTGATTTAGCTGGTGATTATAATGATTATAATGTTAGGGAAAGGGAGAATGCTGATTATTGCACTGAAGAAGCTAAGGAAGTAGATGATGAATCTGCCGACGATGACGACGATGACGATGACGATGATGATGACGATATGCCATTATATTGTTCTACATTACAACTTAAATTGAAAGATGGTGTATATATGAAAAATAATGGCTACATGAATGGTATGAATTCAAATAATGGAATAACCGCCCTGCCACAAAAAGATATTGCAGCACCAAACTTCCATGCGTTTCAACCATTTCAAAATGAGGATCCCCATTTAATGTATGATAAAGCAGCATCATTAAATGTATCATCAGCATTGAACTCAACCAAAGGTCCAATGGTTAATCCAACTGATGAAAATTCTATTGAAGCGCCTGATACTACATTAACTCAGCTTCTTGCAATGGATGATTTTGCTCCAACTACATCATTAATGCATAATACCATTATGGATATTTTAAAAGACAGTGGGTGGTCACAATTTTTAAATTCCATTGATGATTTAGATATGTGAATGATTTTTAGATTTTACATTAAAATTAAATATTATTACATAATACCCTTTTTAGATGTTTTAACAACAACTTTTATTGGCTCAATAATACCTTTATTATTTTCAGGACCGAGAGCATCACCTTCTTGCCAACCCATTTTTTCAAGTAATCTTCTACCGATACTACTTTGATCAATTTCTTTCGCATTTGCACCAACAACCTCACCTTCTTTATACGTAAAGTTTCCTCTACCTTTATTTCTCATTCTTTCCACTTCAACATTACCACCTTTAACTCTTTTAAGCTCTCTCTTTTCTTCACGTGATAGTTCAACATCCATACGGAAACAAACATGTCTTTTTGTCGATAGTTTCTTGATTCTATTCCAATCTGGTTCTCTTGATTTTTTCTTACTTGGTTTCCTAGCTTCGAAATATTCCTTTTTACCCTTTCCAATTTTTCTTGATGAAAAACCAAACGCTTCCGCCATAGCTTTTAAAACCATATTAACATGGAAATCCATTGGTGGAAATCTCAGGGTCTCTCTAATTGAATCTTCTTTAAAATCGTTAAATTCGTCAAGAATTTCAGACATTTCTAAAACATATGGATACTTAGTTAACATATAAGCATTATTTTTCCTTGCATATTCACGTTCTTCCTTTTTGTCCTTTTTATTCTTCTTTCTAAGGATATATTTGTCCTCCAAAAATCGTTGAAATTCGGGATTGATTTCAGTGTTTAATTCAAGTCTAAATTTATCGCTATTTTTCTTACCTCTTGATCTAATTGATTTTGTACCGATTTCTAAAGGATCATAAGTGGAATTTTTACTTGACGCATGCATCGTTAATAAATCTTCCATACCTTCCATTAATTCTTCATCTAATTCGGCATCACTCTGTAACGACGAATTATCACTGTAATATTCAGCAACTGGTATGGACTTTTGTTTTTTTGTTTTGTTTTTCCTATGTTTACTATTAACATTTGATACATTTTGAACACTCTTTTTATCATCATGATCATTAGCCTCCACCTCACTTTCTGAACTATCAGAAATATAAATTTCATCTTCATCAAATATTTCATCATAATCAGGTTCCTGCGGTTTAACCAGATGAGAAGTTGCACTTTTAAGAAATGCACCGACTCTATGTTCAGGTAACCCATTTTCAGTTAGAAAATCTGTAAAATCAGCTTTATTTAGCCACTGGTAATCATCAAATCCAAATAAATAAGGTGCTTGAACATAATATTGTTGGTTTTCAATAGATGAACCAATACGTATATTTTCAATTTTAATCTGTGTCACATCAAAAGAAACATAATCTTCTTCTAAAAACCCAAACTCAGGTTCATCAATTCCGATTTCGTTTTCCTTTTCATTTGATTCTTGATCCATATCACCATATAATTTTTTATTGACATGTTTAATAACTTCATTTACTGATAGATTGTCATTATCGTCATCATCCATATATAAAACTTTTTCTGTATTTTTACGACCTTTCTTCTGTTTTCCATATCCTGGTAGCTCGATAAAATTATCACCATTTTTAATTCTCTTCATTTTTCCTAAAAACTTGCCGAGTTGAATTTCATCATTGGGGTCAACATTAGAATCATCATCGTCGTCGTCATCAACGATCAGATTAGCTTCGACCATTGAGCTATTATCAGCTGAATCCTTTGCATCACTATCATAAGTATCAAAATTCCGGACACCTTCTTTTCCTTCATCACTGTGGCTATTATCTATTTCTTCATCATATGATAGATTAAATTCCCTATCATCATTGTCATCTATAAACATAATTTCTGTTCTTTTGGTATTACGAGTTAACTGTGTGAAATTCATTCTCGGTTTAGTTGGAATAAAATCATTAGACAATGTTATTTTTTCTTGACCATTTTCTGAACCATTATCATCATCATCATTATCATAATCATCACTTGGAGCTTCTGATTTCGATTCATAAGAATCCACGAACTCAGATTCCGATTCATGTTCAACATCAAGCTTAGTATTCTGTAATTTACCTTCCTCTAAGTCGTTTTCCAATTGTTCTTCCAATTGTTGTTCAAGATCATTTTCCCTAATAAGTTCTTCGGCAATATCAACAATGTTTGTCTTTCCTTTAAATTCTGTTACAACGACATTATCCTTCGATTTGAGCAGTTCCATCAAATCCTTTGATGGGTCATAAACCTCTTTAGCCTTCACAAATTCAATTTTTGCCTTTCGGTAACTTTTCTTAAGTATCTCATCCCTATTCATACTTGTAAATTTAACTTCATTATACATGCTATTTTCACCTCTATATTTTCGTCTATTTGGCCGTTGATGAATCATTGAATTTAACGCCATCTCCTCAATATTATTAAAGTTTCCTCTATTTAAATCAACCATTTCATTGATCTGCTGTAACTTTGATAATTTTAGTTTTTTGTTTAATTTCACTGTGGAACTATTTCTATTTTCTTGTAAGGAAATATAATCGGATGATAAATTACGTCGAGAAGCAAAATTAGAGATGTCATCATTAAGTTTGTCATCAAATCTACTGCCTGTGGATCTGCCACCTCTGCCACCTCTGCCACCTCTGCCACCTCTACCACCTCTGCCACCTCTGCCACCTCTGCCACCTCTTCTAGCTTTTCTTCCATGTTTGCCGTTTCCCATTTAATTTATAGTTTGACTTGGCCCAGAACAACACGTCTTTGCTTCTTTGCAACAAGAAGGACATCGTCTCCAGAAGTGCAAGTGTTAAGTACATGCCACTATTCATGTTGAAATAAATACCGGCGCGTCGCTTTATTAAAACAATAAAACTGAGCCTTAGCGCCCTCCTATTCTGCTGCTTGCCTATCCTGCACAGTATTGTTCTTGTCTGGCTTATAACTGTACGACGAAATCCCAGGAACATGGAGCCACAAGGTACGGACCAGAAAAGCAAAACAACGGGCCTTCAGGATATGCTCAATTACATATGGGAAATCCCATATTCGTTTGACAAGCCCTCATCGACTGCGGACTTGGTTATTCTCGGATGTACTTATAAGCTGATAAAGAAAACTGATAATCCAGGATTCCCGAAACAAAATGACGTGTTACAAACTGAAGAATCAACCTATATCCATTGTGATTTGAATGAAGGTAGAGATACACAAGAAAGTGAACAGATTACCGAAGAGTCCACACAACCTACACCTTTAGATAATATTAGATCATTGTTTAACAAAATTTCGACTGCGGGTTATGAAGCAATAAATCATGAAGAACTAATTACTTTTGAATATCCAAAAGAATTTTTGAATGATTTGAATACAAAGTTGTGGTTTACATATAGATCCGGATTTCCACTAATTGAACGTGACAAAAATGGACCAAATCCATTATCTATTGGATCAATTTTGAGGGGTAACCTAAATATAGCTAATATCAATAAGGGTTTTACTTCTGATTCCGGTTGGGGTTGTATGATTAGAACTAGTCAATCATTGTTAGCTAATGCATTTATAATATTACAATTGGGCAGGAATTGGGAAATTAATAATTCAACTGCTGAGGAAATGTCAAAACATTGGGAAATAGTATCAAGATTTGCTGATGTACCAGAAGCTAGTTTTTCGATTCACAATTATGTTTTATATGCCGCAAAGTATTGTGGTAAGAGACCTGGTGAATGGTTTGGTCCATCAAATGCTGCTAAAAGTATCCAAAAATTATGTGAAAAGCATGAAGATTTGACCAATTTAAAAGTGTATATATCTTCCGATTCTGGTGATATTTTTGAAGATGAAATAAATAGATTGTCAACGTCAAACCTTGCTAAGAACTTCACACCAATTTTGATCTTATGTGGTGTTAGACTAGGTGTTCAAAATATAAACTCAATTTATTGGGATTTTTTAAAATTATGTTTAGAAATACCCTGTAGTGTGGGCATTTCAGGAGGTCGCCCATCATCATCCCATTATTTTCTTGGATTCCAATCAGATTATTTATTTTATTTCGACCCACATATACCACAACCTGCAATTTTACTTAATGAATTAGGAGAAATAGATTCAAACTTGAAACTTAAAATGTTTGATACAATTCATACAACGAGGGTTCGAAAATTACACATTGACAAAATTGATCCATCAATGCTTATTGGATTTTTATTTAAATCGAAGGAGGAGTATAATGATTTTAAGGAAAAAATTATGTCCTTTGATCCAAACAAGAGGTTTTTGAATATTTATGAGCAGAGACCTCAGATCAAATCGTTTAATTCTGCAGGTTCGGAGCTTGATGGGTTTATTGATCTCGGATTTGATGATTTGGAAGAAGAAGATAAATTTGATACGGCATTTACTGAGACCAAGGATAAGGATAAAGGAAAATCAGAACAAGTGTCTGATTTTACTGAACAAGTTGAAGATAAAGAAATCGATATAGAAATAGTTGAGGTAGATGCTGAAAAATCCAAAGAATTAGTTGAATACGAAAAGCTAGATGCTTTGCCCGCTGATGATTCTTTGGTTGAAGTTGAAAATAATGATATACCCATTAATATAGATAAAGATGGTGAAAAGATCACCGCTGATATAGCAAAGGCCAAGGAAAGTATTGTTTTCGTATGTGACAGTGATCCATCTGAAATACAAGTTGTATCAACAGAGGCTTTTGAGCCAATGACAAGCAGCACTACTGTATCCTGAACTTTGTAATGCATTTCTTATGTTTATTTATAGCAGGTGTAAGGTATCCAAGGGTTTTGTCATAATATTTCCTCAATAGGCAACTGCTGTTTCCAATTTTCATGTTGCGAAACAAACATGAATTTTGGAATTTTCCAATTTGGCGTGAGCGACGCGTAAGAACCATATAGTGCAGATGCAGTAGATGGTGAATTCTTTAGAAAGGGTCTAAACCAAAAGCCAAGAAACATGAATGGCGACGATATATTTTATGGTCAAGAAGAAGAAGGATTTGAAGAACTTGTGGAAAAGAGTTTGACAACAAAATCTGTGAATTTCAATGATAATAAAGAAAACGAAAATTTGATTTCAGATACAGAATCTGAAAACGAAGTTGAACAGTATGAAGATAAGACAACTGCAAAGAGAGAAGCCAGATTGCAATCAGTAATGAAAATGACCAGAAACCCGCTTGCCGCTCTTGATGAAAATGAACGAAAAGATGAAAAGAAAATCAAATCAAATGTTGCAATGCTTTGTTCAGCACTGGGTGGGTTTGATCCAAACCCTCCAAATGAATATTTCCTCGGTATGGAAGGGTTAGGATGCTTAAAAGATTTAAAAAGATTACTAAAAACTGTTGATGAAGAAAAACATGTTCTCAATGTTGCATCTGCTTGTCATGATAGTGGATTGTTTGTTAATGATCTTATTCCAATCATGGTCCAATATGGTATGAGCAATATTTCCAATGCCGATCCTCAACGGTTATCTTTGCTTTTAGCAACTTTAGAGTTGTTAGTTAAATTATTAACACCAATTCAAATGAATGATGATGATTTAGATGACAAATTATTTTCAAAATTAAAAAGAGCACAGATTGAGTATAAGTATCATCTACTACATTATAAAAAGGGTAAAATTTTCAAATATGTTATTGCCTTAATGATTCCAATTTTACAATTAGATAAGAAGGATGTTACGATGCGTGATAAAATTATTTTGAATCTTTGTCTCACACTATTTGCTAATGTCTTAAGAATTCAACCCTCAGATGCAAATATTGCTAAAAAGAATAGGAAAAATATTATTCATATTTTTGAAGAATTACCAGCTGGTATAACAGCAGATGATACTTCACCAGATGTTGTTTTTGAAGTTTTCAAAAGATACGAAGTTTTATCTGTTGTGCAAACAGTTGCATCGAATTTATCAAAAGAATTTGATACAAATGTTTTGGGCACAGCATGTCTAGACTTCTATTACTATACATTTTTATATATTGATCCACTTTCTTTAATGGGTGACAATGTTAGAAGTTCATTTAGAAAGGGTGATTCGTTGAGCAAAAAATTAAATTTGAGTGATGCAGCACCAGAATTAACAAGAACAAACAACAAACTTTTACAGCTGCGTGAACTTGAACAAGAAAACATTAGAAAATTTAAATCAAAGAGTGCAACAAGACATGCCAATTTTGGGTCCTTAATTAATGTTCAAGATAAAAAATATAATAATCGTGTTTTATCAGGTCAGGATAAATTGAGAAATGACGATATAATTGCTTTATTAGACTCAAATGCTTCCAAAACTGATGGTGGGAAACCGCTTCATTTCAGGAGGAATGATGGTTTAGATGACGAAAGTAATTACATTGGGACAAACTATAAAACTAGAGATCTACTCCGAAGGTTTGTTGAAGATTTTATCCAAAATGGTTTTGGTGTCGTATGTAAAGAAATTTCTGATGTTATGATATCAGGTGAAAGAGAATTTACGAAACCAGAATTTATATTTCAATATCATTATTTTTTTGTTATAAATTGGATTTTTAAATTCGAAGAAAATTATCAAGCAAATCATAAAAGGAGTGTTAAAACCGTTGAAAGATTTAAATATTTATTTTTTTGTTTTGGTAAGAATATGATTAATACATTATTAAATAAATTAATTCCATTATATTCAGAAAGAAAACAATACAACTGTTTGAAAATTACTGTTTCAATTTTAAGGGAGATCTTACAAGCTGTTTTAACTATGCATTCATACGAAAATTTTGATGATACAAGATTATTAAATGATGACAAATTAATTTTAAAAGCAATGGTTTCAAGAGCCGAATCAACATTAAGATTTATTTTTGAAGTTGATTCAACACTTATGGAACTATTTAAACTACCCCAGAATTCACATAAAAAATTGCCTTCTGTTGGCATGGAAATGATACGATTTACCCATACATCATTAAAAGTTATTAACTACATTTTAAAGCTTAAAGTTCCAATTATGTTAGTTAGAAAACAGGATATTGATTTTGATGACGATACCAATGAAGAAGAACGGAGATCCTCAAAAAATTTGAAAAAATATAAATTATTAGATAAAAATTACTGTGAAAAGTTTAGGGATTTATTATTTCATGATCAGACAGTTAATACACATATTTGGCTATTCTCACAATTTGAAGAAATTAATCAAGAAAAGTTAAATTTATGCTTATCATATTTCAGTAAATTATTAAAAAAATGGGAAGTTAATATTTTCAAGTTAATTCGACTTGATTTTATGTATATTTTACATGAGTTTAAGAAGACCAAAAATGCAGAAATTTCAGAATCTTTAATTTCAGATTTTGGTGACTTGATGAGTTTTTTTATGCATAAATTAATAAAGCTTTACCATAACGCACCATTGGTTTTACTCGAAGCAATGTTTAATACTGAAGTCTTTGACGCTGAAATTAAAGAATATTACTTAACTGGTAATCCATTTTCAACATCGACGTATACAGCCAGAGAACAAAGGCGAATTAATAGAACTGGTAATGAAGATGTCAATTTTGTTGATGATCTAATTTCGAAAGAACAAAAAGTTACATTTATTGTCAGTTATTTGTTTTATGAGGACAATGCAGGTATCCTTGAACAATTAGTTGAATTTTTAACCCAATGGTACCATGAATTGACAAATACGATTGATGATAATGTTAAAATTGTAAGTAAGCTAAATCTATTCAGGATAGAAGGTGCTTGTTATAAAGAAGCACGTACAAATCCATATTTCAGACTTTTATGCAACATCGGAGACATCGTTAATGGTATTCTGGTCAAACGTGATGAAGCGGCTTTATTAAAGTTCAAACAACTTATCGAAGTTACACTTAATACACCATTGGATAGCTATGAACTTGAAAATAAATTTGATGATCCAAATCTAATTAATAGAGAAACCAAACGTCAAAACGTTAAAAGAAGAAAAGATGACGATGATGACGATGAAGGTGAAGCTTATTACCGAGACAGCCACCATGGATACGGTGATGAAGGTATTAATGACAACGATGATTTGGCAGGTTCTGGGGATGAAGGTCTAGATGAACTAGAACTTGCAGAGGCTCAATTGAGTAGTTTGTCAAATAGAGTCAAGGGTAAAGCAATGGTACGTAAAGCAAATGGAGAATTGAAAGACACGGGCAAATCACGTAAAAAATCGATAAGAAAGACGACTAAGGAAGAAAAGCTTAAAAATAAAAAGAAACTTCGTAAAAGGAGGAAAATTGTCAAAGATGATGATGAGGCCTTGTCAGATACCGAAATTATGCGTAGGGCTAATTTATCTAAAAAATATATAGACGATAGTGATGAAGATATGGACAATGATGAAGAATTTTATGCTAGGGAACTCCAATTACAAAGGTTATTACAAAAACGACAAGGTTTGATTACAAAAGAACAATACCATTCATTAATAAGTGGTACTCTAGAGTTAGACGAAATTAGTGATTTAGATGACAATTTAGTTGCTGAAACTGAAAAAAAATTGGGCCCACAAACTGCACATTCCAAGCCAGATGAAGAATTGTTAACTAACTTATTACAGCCGTCATTGACCGATGAAGATGGTTCAGATGAAGATGGTTCAGATGGAGATGAACAAGAAGAAGACGAAAAGATAGAACACAGTTCTGAGAATGATACGTTTGGATCGGATGATGACTCAGCTGTCAAATTGAGTAATAATGAGAAAGAGATTGAGAGCAAAATAGACTATTCTATGAGACCAAAGAAAACTACAAAAGATATTGAATTATCTGACGATGATTACGATGCTGAAAAACCTGGGGATCTATCAGTTGAAAGCAATAAGCTAACTGAAAGCTCTGAAAAAGCAGGTGCGATTGCAAATGACAGAACAGAAGAACAGGAACAAGAACAACCAGAAGAAGACCTATTTGCAAGTCTCCTCCAGATTCATGAACAAATAAATTCCAAAACTGGAGAATAAGTTTCTAAAATTTCATCATATATACCACAAGTTTTATAAAGTCTACATAGTTTAATACATAGAATGGTAATTGTTGTAACTTTGATTTGTTTTTCCTGGTCGTAATATTTAAATCTTTAAGCATTTCTTTAACAGCATAAATCTCCAAAGATAAAATAGTAATCATGTTCAAAGCTGGCAGACTTGCATTCTTGGAATGGCTATCAGTACAGGTCTAATAAACACCAAATTCTCACCAATATACAGGTAACTACATAGTCAAGTAAAACAAATAATGCGGTTCTCAACAATTGTTCAGCTCTTTGCTTCTGGAGTTGCACAAGCCAGAGGCTTTTCCTTCAATGTCTGGAGATAGATCTTCATTGTAATCATGGTGATCATTCCACGCAGAAGTGGATCTGCAGTATTTACAGCCAAGTCCAACACATTTGAAATAGCTTCCTGCGGGGTGGTTGAGGCATTTATTGGTGCTGATAACAAGACTTCTCTGGAAGTGGTATTGAACAGGACAGCAAAACCATAATCAGCTACAACATAAAACTCTTCATCGTTAGGTGTATATATGTTTCCATCTCTGTTGATGTACACATTGATATCATCAGGTCCAATATAAACCCCTGCGTCATTTATTATATCTAATGAATAACAGACAGCAAAAAGACTTGTAAGAGTAAAAATAACTTGAAGAATTCGGGAGTTCATAGCTCACATATTTGGGTAAATTAGCTCTAAAAGCCTTATTCAAATACTCAAAAGGAAGGAAATAAGGACAATTTATATATAAGAAAATGGCATCTCATGATGCAACCGTAAACGTAACCGTAAAGGCCGCTCCCTTTTTAACAACTACCTCGATAGATTATTAATTGCAGTAAAAGCTAGCTACATTGCATATTGAATAACGCCACCCACAAAATAAATCTGGTTTTTCCATGAAATCATGATCAAATGCAATGGAGTTAGGGTGAGTTGCAAAGTTAAAGTATTTAAGGTGTATTATTCCGTTTCAATTGATTAATATCAATGCCCATTTTTATTTGTCAATTTTTTTTCCATAAGTTGGGCGGTTTTATCAAACACTAACTCACGAGAGTAGGACGTTATACTATCTATTGTTCAGTGTTTAGAAGAAACATTTCTTCACGGAAACCACAAAACAGTAGGTTAGCATATTATCGTACTACCGTCAGGTCGGCGCCGATCGACGCCAAATCAATGTGGAGTATTTGTATATGGCACTAAGTAAGTAAGCATCCGTACACCAGCAATATCCTATAAAAGTTCCGGTTGCCCCACAGGGGCTTTGCTATTCTGAGCCGCCGTATTTATTTATTAACCACACCACATCCCTGTTCTTTTCTTCTGTACAACTTGATTATACATTCTCTTTAGAGAGTTCACCACCAGACTTCAGGTCTGGTGAACACCTCAATCATATGGTTTAAACAATGAATGGAAGGTAATGTGGTAGGTTATTTATTGTGCTGTTTCCAACCCGACCGGGAGGCTATTTTTTAGTGAGCCACTCAGCATCAATATTCCACCTCTGATTACAAACATTAAAAACATTATTTTAAAACAAGACCTACGACCTTGTTTAACCTATTTGTTCAACAACATTTTTGGTGGCATTGATTAAACAAACAAACTAAAAATTCAAAAAATAAGCAATATTTAAATGAGCCTTTTAAATCATAAGAAGCCAAGCATGATACGACGTAAAGACAGAGAAAGGTTGAGGTTGCCGTATAGTGTCATTAGATGTTCATAAAGTATCTTCCATGTCGAGGGCTACTCTGATTATTATTGGTGGTACACCAACATAGAGAGCCAATTTTACTTTCTTGTCTTCAGCTAAGAGTTGCTGACCACGTGCATTTGTCCTATCTAACTCATATCCATCCATGATAATGTTCAATCTTGCTGCACTCATTTGAACAATATCTTGGAAAGCTCTAATATCGACAGGCATATCCCCTTCAGTGTTGGTGAAAGGCAGAACCCCCCGTTGCTTGGCGGGTCATGCAATGAAGCGTGTTACGATCTATAATAGTGAATTCGTTGTTTTGACTTACTTGCCATCTTAGTGTAGCAATTTTGTCGTTAACCCAACCGATAATATCTGCTCCAATATTAAGAATTCTCTCTTCACGTGTAGTTATTTTTAATTAATTTGTTGATTACAGGAAGAAGAAACAAGAGGAAGAAGGCTCATGAAAACGATTCGTTCCACTTCTACAAACATATGTAAATGATTAACTACGTTTTGAAGGTATATAGTGGGCGCATTACTAATTTGGTTAGATAAGCTAATTCAAAAACTTTAATACAAGTCTCTTTATCTTTATCCTCAGTAACCGAGAACATCTTACTTGCGAACACTAGATGGGAGTGCTTATCACAAATTGTGTGAGTTTGTACTTTCATAGTGACTTGCCCCGTTCAGATCACCGTAATCCATAGAATCCCTTGATTAAGATTCTTATTGTCCTTTGTATTACATTTGATTAGGTATATATCCATTCATTTACATCATACAGCTAACATTCAACATATTAATGCCAAATTCATGTCCTCATCTGCACATCAATATTTCAACCTATTACACCATCATCCTCATATAAACAAGAATTGGTTGAACCATCGATAATCGATTGCACAATTTAGAGGACAGTTTTACTATTCTTCTATATATATATATATATATAATCCAATACTTTTGAATAAGTTTCCAAAATTTCATCATTTGTACTACAATTTTTATAAGTTTACATAGACTACTTAACTAACTAAGTAGAACAATGATTACTATCAGGATTTGCTATTGTTTTAATAATAGTCTGAAGTGTAGATAGAATCATAACCATAAACCCAAAGGTTGTGCATGCATAAAATGGTAATTGTTGTAGCTTTGATTTATTTTCCCTAGTCATCTTGTTATAAGACAATGGAGGAAGAATATAAGCAAGTAAAGAACCTGAAGTTGCTCCAACGATTTCAAGCACTGCTCCTAAATTGCAGGTACCCATTGCAACAAATAATGGTATAATTAATAAAATGGCAGTAACTAAAACATGCTGTGCATTATTAAAACCAGAAAATTCAAACGAAGCATTGTTTTTTTGTTTAAAAATAACATATAAATCTTTAAGAACTTCTCTAACAACATAAATTTCCAATGGTAAAGTGGTAATCATATTCAGACCAAAACATAGACGTGCAATATTCACAATCCAATCATCACTTGGAAAATTATTTAGAATATTACCCTTTGTCTTACCCCCAAAATTTAAAAATCCACATACGCCCATTAATGCACAAACAAAACCTGATATTAAACATGAAATATGAACAACTTTATTAAATCTATCCAAAGTTGGCGTGTTAATTGAATCATATATAAATGTGGTATTATGATGACAAACTAATGCAAAAGAAATAACACTGATTCCTTGAAATAATCCACCATTAATTAAATACTGAGAACCTGTGATAACACCTTTATAATCCGAAGCAACAAATGGGGCCTTGAAAACGACAACAGAAATAATGATAACCATACTGATCAATGCCAAACCACTTGCTTTAGCAAGAAGTGAAATATCTCTCACTAAAGATAATGGAAAACAAACACAACAGATACAGAATCCAATAATGAAGTTTCTACTTAATATAAAGGATAACAGTAGAGACTGTTCAATTGCGTCCGAAAATAATGGTCTTAGAACATGAGGAATTGAATCACCTATAATAATCGTAAACCCTATACTACCACCAACTGCGAATAATCCTTGTGCTAAAAGAACTATCACTTTACCCATGGTTCCATATGAGTGGGTAACAAATCCAGTATATGTCTTTGTTCCAGATAATTTAGTATTTATAATAATTAGCCTAAGGGTCCAATCATTCATAATTGTAAGAATAATCATTAAGAAAACACCCATTAACAGACCTGAATTTAGGAATGCCATCGGTATCCCAACTATCCCTGCACCAACAATAGAATTGGTCATATTGAAAAACGCATCTTTAAGGTCTGAGCCTGACGTATGACTTATTGGAATTTGCATATCTTGATCAATCGATAACGGATCCACTATACTTATTTCATCTTCTATGACATCGTTGTAACTAGGACTTTCTGGATCTGTGTCCACAAAGGGTGGTAGCGTGGTATAACTGTATTTCATGGTATATGTTCGTTCCTGGGTATGTCAATGAACCAAGCTATCTCAAAACAACACAGAACTTTGCTGTTACTTTGTGTGGTGGTCTACAGAACCTGGCAATCTGAGGTTGTCACTGCGACAAAACCAATTGTCACACCCTGTCCTCTTTTTCATCGTACGAAAAATACGCATTCACTGTTGGCGTTTTTGTGTTTGGTGCTCAACAATAAGAAGCTAGCGATCCCCATTTTATCTATTTAAAGATACAAGAACAGCTCTCTGGGTTCACCTCCTATATTTTCCGGGCCAGTAACATTTACAAAAAGTACTTGAAGATATAGTGTCAGTGAATTTTCAATTTTTCACATTTATTTTGTGCGTTTTTAAAGTTCCATTTACTCGTTGTTTCATCTGTTACAAAGTACAAGTGGAGTTATAAAAATCTATCCATTCAGTGAATTTTTGGAGACCCTACCTTAAAATCATACTATTACATTGCAGGTTATAAACTCCAGTTTACTTTAACCCATTGCATTTATTAAATACTATTATTCACGTTAGTTTGATCCCATTAAAATAAATAGTCTTTTTTATTTTAAATCCTGTTATTATATACCACAACTAACTGAATTCTAAAAGTGTTTTCAAATTTGATTGATTTGTCACAAGATCTTAAAAATAACAGACATCTGAAAAACTAGATACTAAAATGAATCCTTTCCGATCAATACGTAAACCTACTAGCAAACAACAACAGCAACAATCACAACAACAATCTTCAATATCATTACCATCATCATCCCAGCATAACCAAATATCATCATCAAATGGAGATAAGGATGTTTCACTTCAACATAAAAATAGTGGGTTTTTTTCAAGGTCAAGACTACCAAGTGAAACTTTAAGTATGGATTCCTTATCAAAAGTTAGTACAAATGTCAGTTATGCATCTTCAAATGCAAATAGTTCCTATCACAATCTATCACAATCACATGCAAAGAAAATAGGCGTATCCGGTTTTAGAAAAGGCCACAGACATACAATTTCTGATGACTTTGTTTTAGATCCTCCTGACGACCCAAATGAAATTGAAAATATGTTCACCGAAGTTATGCAAACAAGAGATTTTGAAAGTTTACCACAAAATGCAAAAGCTGAAATGTTAAATTATTCACTTGATAGAAAATGGATGTTAATTCGTCAACAAAAATTAACTGAGTATAAAAGACAAAGACTAAGAGAAATACCCGATTTGAAATCACCAACTAAAGCAAATATTAATTCGAATCAGTTACAACTAAAACCACAAAGTGAACCAATTCATTTCATAACATTGCTATTGAATAATACAATTACATGCGACCAATTAAAAGAATTAGAAGTCTATTTAACTTCAGAAGATTTAACTTGGATGCTGGACTTTATTGATCAAGATGGTGCTGTTTGTTTATGTAATGTTTTGAATAATTTATATAAAACAAAACCATTGTTATCCTCTTCAGCAACAAAGTCTTCACTGTTCACAAATCCAACCGAATCCTATGATAGCATAATAGAAAAAGAATCAAGATTATTTAGATGTATCAAGGTTTTAGTTTTATCAAATGCAAGTGTTGAAAAAATCCATATACTCATGCCGAGAATGATTCACGCAATTTTTTTTGGTTTACTATCACCTAAAGCATGGATCAAAAAAATTTCAACTGATATTATAATCCATTATTCCTTTGCATTGAAAGATTCGTTACCTTTATTAACAACTTTGCAGAAGAATGCAAGTGAAAATTGTCATCTTTTATATATTAAAGAGTTTTATGCAAATAGTTCTACTAACGTTAGACTGGATAAGCGTTCTCAGGTCATTTTATCAGACTCCCAAGAAGTTAAAAAATATGAAGCTTGGATTTGGTGTTCATTAAGAGTTTTCTTAGGTCACGGTAAAATGGGCTCAAAAGTTGGATCGTTTCCTGAATTCAAGTTTAGTGGTTTAATTGATAACTCTTATATTATTAAATATGCTGAATCAACATTGACCTTATTGAAATCGATTATTGCGTATTCTGGAAATTTAAATGATCGTCTACAAATGCGTAGAGTTTTACAAGCTGCTGGATTAAATGAATTAATTGACCGTTGTGAATTACTTGAAGATTCAGAAGTTAATAAATTATTGGCAGATTTTGAAGAATTAAAACAAAATGACGATTTGGAACTAAAGAAAACAAATGAATTTAAATCTAAAAAAATTAATTTCCAGGACCCAGCGTCGTTATTAAATGCTTTATGGGCAAATTCAAAAGGTTCAAAAACTGGAGACTACTTACTCTCACTAATTCAAAATATTTTTCTCAATGCAAATACACTAGTTGAAGAGAATGGTGATGATTTAACCAGAAATTTAAAATTAACAAATGATTTTGTTTCAAATATTACAATGGCATCATCAAATGAAGAAAATAATATGAATATTAGCATCAATAAATTATTAGCAGCATATAGAAGTGATGACATTGCAAAACGTGCAATGGAAGAACAAAAGGATGCAAAGCGAAAACTTGAAGAATTAGAAGCAGAAAGGGACCACATGAGAAGTCAATTAAATGAAGGATCACAAGGATTAGTTGAAAAATTGAGGAAAGAGTTAGACGAAAGAGATAAATTATTAACTGGTATGAAACGAACAGTTGAAATGAAGGAAAGGCAAATTATTGACTTAAAGGCAAGGAATGTTTCCGAAAAGAATTTACGTGAAGAAACTGCAAGAAAATTAACAATTGCGTTACAATCCGAAAATGTTAATAATAATCATTTCACAACTTTAAAACCAATTTCAGGAAGAAAAAAATCATCGGGTTCTCATGCAACATCAAGAATAAATTTAAATGATACAATTTCACAATTAGAAATGTTAGGATCAGAAGCAAGAGATTTAGAAAAGAAAGAGTTTGAAGAATTCAAGACTCCATCAAACAAATTGTCATCATCATCATCAAAACCAAAGAAGTTAAATAGACTATTGACAGCAAAAGAACGAGAAGCGCAAAATGTAACATTAACATCTTTGAAGAAAAAGCTAATGGCATTACAGAAAGAAACAAATAATATAGCGAAAGAACAATATGATTTGAATAATAAAGAATTCATTAGAAGACAAAAGATACAAGCTACAAATATGTTAGAAAAATTACAAAAGTCTTTAGGTAATATCAAATATAATGAATTTAATAACGAAAATGATGATTCTAATCTTCCAAAGACTTTAGATCCATATATTTCAAGCGAAAGAATCAAAAAAGAACAATCAGAAACCATAGATAATTTAACTGAAATTGAAAATTTATGTAATAATTTGAAATTTCAATTAAGTTTAGTTGGTGAAGATGATATTGAAGATGAAAAGGCTAAGATTTTACGTGAAGTTGAAGAAGAATTTTCAATGGGTAAAAAAGTTCAACGAAAGGCAGATGTTCACGTTGGTCCATTCATCGATTCAAAGAATGTTAATAAGATCAGTTCTATGAAACCATTTTTGGGTGAATTAGAAGAAAAAGTTGCAAGGCAAAAACCAATTGTTGCGACTACCTCAACCGCTTTCAAAGAAAACTTCAAAAATGATAATAGTGAACCTAATGTAAGTAATATTACCATCAATGGTGGTAATATTAATAAAGATAATATTTCAAGAAAGATATCAACCAACATTTCTGGAGGTAGCGCACAAGATGAAAGAAGCTCAACTCACGTACCAGCAGATTTATCAAAATATGATAGTGATGAACACAAAGGTAATGATCTAGTTACAAGTCATTCAAAATCAGATAAAAGTGTTAAATCCAAAAAAATTGTTAATATTAATGGCAATAATAATTATGCTGATACTGATCTTGATATTGATGATAACAATAGCTCTGATTATATTGATGATAATTCGATTAACATTTTAAGGGCTGAAAAGGTTGATATAAGGAAAAGAATCAGTAAATCGGTTATTAAATCCAATAAATATGATGAATTTGATAATGCTGACAATGACAATGACAATGAATCAGTATACTATTCAGATGGATCAGAAGATCTTCTTCCAAGTAAATACAAAGCTAAGAAAGCAAAAATGAAGAAGGTTACTGTTGGTCTACAAGATAATAATCATGTGGAAATGGTTACTGTTGAAACTACTGATAATTCAAGAAATGAAATTGAAAATGAAAATAAAAGTGAGCATAATAATCCAAGTGGTACAATTGATAATGATCTTATAGAAAAACAGAAGGAAAGCGTGATCAACAATAAAATTGAGAAAGTTATCAGTGGTAATGATATTTCTACTGGTTCAGGTTCTGTTGCACCTCTACCACCTCCTCCGCCTCCTCCTCCTCCTCCTCCTCCTCCTGCCCCACCACTGCCACTATCATTATCATCAAATACATTGCCTGGTGGGGCTCTTTCATCACCACCACCACCTCCTCCTCCTCCACCACCTCCACCACCTCCCCCATTTGGTTCGGATATTTTGCCTCCTCCTCCGCCTCCGCCTCCATTATTCCCTTTCAATTCAACTAAAACGCCGACACCTAACATATCCCCAATCATATCATCAGGACCTTTCGATTATTTACCAAGAACTAAAAAGAAATTAAAGCAATTACATTGGGAAAAAATTGATGATATTGATAACTCTCTTTGGTCAGAAATGGATATTTCAGAATTTGCGGAAAAATTCAAAGAAAGGGGTATTTTTGACAATATGGAAGATTTGTTTGCAGCATTTGAGGCAAAAATGAATCCTAAGACAAACAAGAAATCAGTTGAAAAGAAGTCATATTTAGGACAACAACACAAACAGGAATTTAATATTTGTCTTCAATCATTGAATAGAGATTCGGATATGGAAGTTGTTTTGAAGATTTTACACTGTTCAAGAGAAGTTTTAGATAAACCTAAAATTATGGAGTTATTAGCAAAGCCGGAATTATGTGAAATTCCGAATACATTAGGCAAAAACTTAGCACCATACTCAACAGAATGGAATTCTAAAGGTATGGTTTCTAAGCCTGATAAAGATCCAAATGAATTAGCTAGACCTGATAGGATATATGTTGAAACTTTCTATAATTTAAATCATTATTGGAGATCAAGAATGAGAGTTTTGAATATAATTATTACATTCAAAGAAGATTTTGAAATTCTAAATACCCAATTAGATAAAGTTGAAGAAGCAACTAAATGCATCGAAGAAAGTGATTCATTAAAAATGTTGTTTGAAGTTATTTTATTATTGGGTAATTACATGAATGCAGATAATAAAAAGGCATTTGGATTTAGATTAAGTACATTACAAAGGTTAAACTTCCTTAAGAACCAAAATAATTCAATGTCGTTTTTACAATTTTTAGAAAAAATAGTTAGAAATGATTTTCCAGAAATTGGTGATTTTGTTAAAGATTTAATACCTACTAAAATTGCAAGCAAAATTTCAATTGAACATTTAGAAAAAGATTGTTTAACATTGGTTTCCAGTGTTACAAATATTGATTCATCATTAAGTACAGGTAATTTAAGCAACCCAGGATTATTCCATCCAGAAGATAAATTTTTGAAGATCGTTTATAGAGAATTACCAGAAATGAGAAGAAAAATTGAAAAATTGGAGAGTAAAAAGATAATTATTTTGGAGAGATTTAATAATATAATGAAATATTTTAAGGAAGATCCTGAAGCTGATGAATTTGCAAGGAATACCTTTTTTAGAAAGTTTAGTGATTTTATTGACATTTATCAAAAAATTTCGAATGAAAATATTGCCAATGAAGAAATTCAGAGAAAGGTTGAAAATAGCGAAAAGATTAAACTGGAAAATAGTAAACAAAAAGCTGAAGCAAATGCTAAATCTAATATTGATTTAGAAAAATCCATTAACATGTTGAAGAATTCGGGATTACCAGAAAGAAGAAATAGACTAAAGGAATTAATTGTTACATCTATTAACAGTGCATCAAAAAATGGAGAAACAGAAGAGGGTTCAATAAATAGTCCAAGGGGAGAGGGAAATGACGAAGAAAAAGAAACTAATGATAATAATAAAAATGTACATAATTCCAATGAAAGCCTAAGTTTGACTGAAGAAAAGGTTACAAATGACTCAATTGAAGGCTTTAGAGTCGAGGCTGATGGTAGTTTGGTTAGTTTGAATGAAGAGGCAGGCGATGATTCCAACGGCGGAGACTCTGCCAATGGCCTTCATGTGGGGATGTTGAGCGAGCGGTTGAGAAGAAGGTTACTGGAGGGTAGTCGTCGTTCGGAAAACAAGTAAATAACTATGCTATAGTGTGTATATAAAGAGTATTTGAAACGGGTGGTGCATAAAGCCTGTTTCATGCTAAAATCAGAAATCCTATTTAGTACAATAACGGCTGGAACTAAAAAATAAGAATCCACGCATCGAAGTTTGGTGTAATAAAGTTTTTCGTTGGCTTAGCTTACAGGCACAATTGTTGCTGTTTCTCTCCATTTTCTGGGTTTCTCTGTGTTCTTGCTTCATTTGTTTTGCTTCATTTTTCTGTTTCTCTCAGGGTCTGGGGCTCTTCACCATGTCCACAACCAGCAAAAGTCCATCGGACAATCCTGCCGGTCTGGACTCTGATGGTGCGCAGCATTCTTCCAAAATGGCCAAGTCCACCAAAACCCCAAAACTTATCAAATCTACCTCAAAGCGTAGAGGCAAAGGTAGGGGTCCCGGCAGACCTCCTGGAAGTTTGAACCGTGCTACCATTGCCAGGATGAAGGCAGAGCAGGAGGCCATTGATATGTTTAGAAGTGCTAATTTTGATATGCCAACGTATTCTGTCACTCGAGTTTATACCCCTGAAGGACAAAATCATGATGGTAATCAACAATATTACAAAGTGAATACATTAAATCATCCAAATAATTTGCCACATCAAGATTTAGAACAAACACCTTTGATCACTCCATTTATTTATGCTCCTTATAGTACAACTATACAATATAGCAATAATAATTGGAATGATTATCAGAATCAGAATCAGAAACAAAATCCAAATCCAAATCTGAGTTATATTCAAAATGTAAATCAAAATACAAATTTAGGTTCACAGTCATTAGTATACGATCAATACTCAGATTATTACCAATATCAATCTCGATTACCAACTGTGACACAACCTTTCACCACATCTTCATCTCAGCAAGGTCAACTACAACTTCAACAAACACAACCTCAACAAACACAACCTCAACAAATACAAACAATATCAAGTTACTCACATCAACATCCAAATTTCCCGGGTTATAAACAGAAACAATCGGATCTAAAGATGGATCAGACAACAACTCAATCGGTTACTTCTCCACCTCAACATTATCGTCAATCTTCTTCATCCTCGTCTACAGTTATTGATCCATTTTATCACTCCTCATCAACATCACTACCACAACTTCAGCCAAGTCACCAGTACTTGCAATCGAATTTATCGAGTTTAACTCCAAGAAATAGCATTTCCTTTAACAGCATGTCACCATCAAATTTTCAATTTCAAAGAAACAATCAACTGCTGTTATCATTACCATCATCATCATCATCATCATCATTAAACGTGCAAACGCATTCCATTAATCCACAACCCATTAGCTATTTGCCTTCTGTTTATCCGAAGCCTGTATTAACGCTTAATAATAAGTTTGATTCAAATATTGTTAAAACTGGTAATAATACTATTGATTCAACCATTACAGATACGTCTATAAATACTACAAATTCTACGGATTATACAATTACTACCGCCATTGCAACTACTAAAACCACAACCAATTCCGATTCCATATTGCTTCCTGAACCTTTTAAACTCGATAGTTTGAAAAATTCAGAAATAAGAAGGCCAGCAAATGACGATTCGAGTTATGCAAGTTTAACTGATCAACGTCAGAATAGTTATGCGAGAAAAATGGAACAGAACATTCTATTAGATAAAAATCTTACATCGACTAATTATTATACACAATCAAATACAAATACAATAAATACAAATAATACTCACAATTCAATGTTAACTCCTTTTTCAAGTGTACTAACTAACTCGTTATCAAACAATTCATTTCATAACCCTAATTATCTGTACCGGTCAAGTCAATATATGTCGGAAAAACAACCAAACTATTTAAGACCACACCATTTTCTAAATCAACACCATTACTCTCCATTATGTGAACCTTTGCAAGAACAGTCACAATCACAATCCTACGGACAAGTC
The DNA here is from genome assembly GCA_030558305.1 of Pichia phayaonensis. NCBI lineage: Eukaryota > Fungi > Ascomycota > Pichiomycetes > Pichiales > Pichiaceae > Pichia > Pichia phayaonensis. The sequence goes on from JAJMSE010000050.1 coordinate 52,922, forward strand.
CAAACTTGCGTAAAAGGACCTCCCCTAGAACATCATTCCCAACAACAACAACAATAATAACAACGGCAGTAGTAGTAATAACCGTAGTTAATATAGCTAATGATTATGGATCAACAAACAAAGCAAATTATTTTACATGTAAAATGAATTAAATGGTGATAATTCGGTAGTTCATGAAAGTAATTTAACGTTACATTAATCTCTACAGTTAAGGCAACAATAATCTTTAACCATGAAACCAAAGAATATATTTTTAACTCTTCAATTCTTCCACTGCATAAATAAAATAGGAACAAGACCACTTCAATTAAAATCATTCAAGACCAATTCAAATAGAAAACTTATACCAATTGTAAATTTACTGTAAAAAACGCATACTAAAATTAAACGAAATCAAATAGAACAATAAATCAAGATAAAACAAATTACCAGCATAAAGCATATAAAAACAAGATTTATATAGCACTTTATAAATGAAAATAATAATAATAATAATAATGATAATGCCTGTAAAAAGCGCAATTTTCGAATTATTCCTTTACATTATTCAATAAACTTAATGCACTTTCGAGTTCATTAATTGCAGTTTGAATATCACTGTAGTTTAATGCACTTATCGCAAATTTTGCCTTACGTTGTGCATTTGAGATTATTTCTTCTTTGTCCCAAATCTTTTCAACTTCATGCCTCGTTAATATCCTACCATTACTTGGTGGTTCTATAACATTAACATTATTGGATGTTGTAAAGGATTGTGGCTTTGGTGGTAATTTTGGTATTGTAGGCACTGTCGGTGCAGGCTGAGTTGGGGTCGATATTGGTTTTGTAATTATGTCATTTTCAGCTTTTGAAGATTCAGGTGCTGAAGGTAATCCAAGACTATTCTTTTGCCCCTTAATTAGCACTGGAGCAACTGGTAACTTCAGTTCACCAGGTAATTCTGCTGGCGTTTCTGGTAGTGCTAGAGATGAATCATTTGGTTCATCGACTTTATCTTCAACGTTATCTAAAATTGTACCATCAATTTTATCTTCACCTTCATTATTATCTTCTACGTTATTCACTGAGCCATCCATTAACTGATCCAATTCCCTTTCGTGGTTTTCAGTGATATAATCATTCGGGTCGGTGTTGGATTTAAATGCTTTTAAAATTCTACCAAGATGAAATTTTGCATATCTAATTTGTTTCCTGATCTCACCTTCTTGTACATTGTAGAAGTCAGGCCATAATTTAATAACTTCAATAAAGTTTAAAAATGCTGTAAAGTTTTGCACTGTTTTCTTTGTTACATTATGATTTTCAATTTCATTAACACATTTATTAAAAATTGATAATGAAAATCCTAGAACTAATTTGAATGACTTTTCTTTATCTGTTAAGATTTCTGTAAATGTGTTAGTTGATTCTTCAATATCTTTTCTCTGTTCTTCAATTGCATTAAGCAATATTTCAATATAACTTGCAATATCTTCATACTTCAGATGTAATTGAGATTCCAAAATTAACTGTGCTGCATATAAGTAACAATAATATGATATTAATGGTTGTACGTTAGCTAACTCTTTTCCTCTTTTAATATATGGACTAATCAACTTTACCGCTTCCATAGGGACATTGTCCACTGGTATGTTTTGACCTTCTTCTGACATATTGAGCAAGAAATATTTTAGACAATGTTAGATAAAGGATAACCAGCTAAATTGTTACTTGTCCATTGCTGCGTGAGAGATTGTTTTCAATTTTGGACTGATTTGGTGTTTTTAATTATGGTGTTTTTGTTGTTAACGTTTTCTGTTTTTTATTTGGCAAAGGATACCCAAACAATTGAATAATGTCTTCCCCTATAGAACACGTAGACACGATGCTGAACCAGGAAATGATGGACAGAACATTTGAAAATCCACCAGCAACTATCGCAGCCGACGTCAACACATCGATTATTCTGAAAAATGGTGGTTGTGATAATGATAACATTGATGAAAGAGACATAAATAGTCAATTAACAAAGGATGATAATGCTTCTCAATCTCCTGTCATGTTGACACAGCCAATTCTAAGTGATGGGGATGATGAAAGTGATCAGGACAGCAAGCATAATAAAGATAAAAAGCAGAGTGTAGATTCCTCCACCATTTCAGAGAATTTAAAAACTGTACAATATAAAGGACAACCAGTTTGGGAGTTGAATATTAAAAATATTAGTCTTATTAAAAGAATGGATGACATGAAGTATTTATGGGATCCAATATCTAAAATCATCCAACAGCAAAATAGTGATATAGATGAAAATGAAATTAATGAATTAAATAAAAATATTAAAACCGAGTTCTCTTGTGATGAAAATAATGATTATTGGTTATCAAAGGATTTTATCAAACCTTTTTTAATTAAATACTCAATTGAAAAGTTAATTGATCCACTATTCAAATTTGAACCTAATGATGTGAATGAAAATAACACAAATAAAAAGAGATTGAATAATGAGGTTCATGTTTATGAAAGTCCAACCAAAAAATCCAAATTAAACTTAGAAAGGGAATTGGATATACAATTTTTTGATCATGATTTAATTTCCGGTAATTCAAATGCTCCATTTACTTTAAAACCTTTAACAGAAGATAATTTAATTAATGAAAATTCGAAAGTTATTATATCTTCATTATTTTTACCATATCAAAAGGAGATTACTCTAGATGAAATTTTGAAAAATCAAGAGACATTTTTAAGTACTGACAGCAAACCAAAAGATGGTGATAATCAAATAAATGAAACAACGACTGGTATCATCGATAAGGATCAAATAAATATTGATGTTTCAATCGGCGATCATGGACAAAATGCATTGCATCTAGCTGCAACCTTGGGTAAAATTTCACTTGTTAAAGAACTAATTGGACAAGGGGCAAATAGATTTAGGGGTGATGATGATGGGCAGACAGCACTAATTAGAGCAGTTCATGTCACAAATTGTTTTGAATTATCATGTTTTGATAAGCTATTGGATTTGTTGTATCCATCAATTACACTTTTGGATAATAGAGGTAGAACGATTCTACATCATATTTCTTTAACATGTGGGTTAAAGGGCAGATATGATTCATCAAAATATTATTTGGAGACCTTATTAGAATGGGTTGTTAAAAAAGGTGCAAAATTGCCAAATAATTCATTGTTAAAACTATCTAATTTTATTAACGAGGTTGTTAATAAATCTGATAAATTTGGTAATACCTGTCTGAACTACGCAACTTTGGCTGGTAATAAATATATTGTTTCCCAATTATTAGATATTGGTGCCGATCCTTATAAAGCTAATAAAATCGGTGTCACACCGGGTGATTATGGTATTGATGTTAATAGTAGTATTGTTAACTCCACCACAATTGAAAACAACGATGGAGCTGGTAAAGCGGTTTTTAATGATAATATTGGAAACAATAATGCTGATCACAATAAGAACAGTAATCAAAATCATAATAATAACAATAAAAGTCCTAATAATGAAATATCTACTTCAGAACTAGCTAACAATCAAGAAAATATTACACTGAAAACTAATAATACAAGTAATAATAATAATAGCAATTCTAATGAAAGTAAGAACAATAGTAACTCTAAAATATCTAGTAGTGTGAAACAGAATTCTGACGAATTTAAAGAATCGTCATCTTTGAATAGTTTGAAAATTTTAGACTCGATCCAATTATATATTTCAAATTTAGGAAATGAATTTAAAGAAGAAATCAACCAAAAATCACAACAAATTGATAAACTGAACCCAATTTTAAAAGAAAAAACTTTAAAACTTTCCCAAAAGAGAAAACAATACGATGAATTACAACAAATGGTCCAAAATATCAGTAAAATGACAAATAAAATTGATAATTTGACAAAGGCTATTAATGAAGAAGAGGTTAAATTTGAACAAGAAGTTAAAACTTTAAGTATTAAAATTGACGATGATGAAAACTCATTAGGTAATTTTGATGCAGATCAACCATTTACAATTACAAATCTGTATGAAGATGTGGAGTTAATTGTTGAAAACTTATTAAATGAAAAATTGAAAAAGTTAAAGGATGAAAAGCATAATGCTAATGATGATTCAAATGATGATGATGATATTGATATTGATAATAATGATATTTCCAATTTCAATATAATTGAAGCATTAAATTCCATTGACCCATCAGACATTCTACCTTATTATCAAAATAAACTAACAAATGAAAAGGTTGAATTATTGAAACAGGAAATTCAACCTTCAGTTGTTTTAGATGCTAGAATTAGAGCATATGAAAAGAATAACCAAATTCTCATGGATAGAATGAATAAAAAGAAAAACTGTAATAAGGAACTAGAATCTCAATTCAAGAGAATCATTGGCTTATGTATTGGTACCGATACTGAAAACATCGATGATAAATTACTTAGTAGTCTACTTATGAGTGTTGAAAACGATCCTGATCCCGAAATTGGACAGATAAAGAAGGTTTTGAAGATAGTTGGTGATTTAGATGCTGATGATGATGAAGCAAAAAATTGATTCTCTTTTTCTATAGGCATTCTGTGTAGTTTGTAGTTGGCTTATTGATGTTTATTGTTGTGTATTGCTGATGCTTTAATTGTTCCAAGCTGAAACTGGCCTTCTCCAAAATAGGGCGGTGCAAAAAATTGACTGAGACGATTCTTTGATAAAGGGCTGCTTTTGCGATTTGTGTGATTTGCCTCCTTGTTGTTCTTCCTGATCTGCACACAAAAAAATAGACATTACTACCAACCATGTCAGCTGAAGAATCTAATGAATCTAAGACATTTATTGTATGTATTGTCAGTGAAGGATACCAATGATTTTAAGACACAATCCCTTTTTAAATTTATGAAATACTAACAAATCATGAACGGGGCATCCCCGTACTGTAATCCTACAGGTTACATTAAAGGAAAATTGTTCTCCTGAAGCGTAAGTTGATTCACAATACTCCATCTAATTTCTAGTTACATATATTGTTTAAGTGTATTGAAAATACTAACACCAAATTACCTTTTATCTCTGGTTATTATAGATTTAAACAAACTATTAAAAAATTAGGTGGTGAAATTCAACATGAATATAATTTAATCAAGGGATTTTCAATTAAATTACCAAAACACCATTTTTCTACACTTGAAAAGGATGAACACGTTAATACCATTGAAGAAGACCAAGTTGTTAAGGCAAATAGTGTTTAATCGTTGACTGATTTTACATTTTTATTCGGTTTCATTATCCACTGGGTTTTATTTTATACCTTGTTGTTACATATTTTTTTATATGTGTAAACATTTATACTCGTTTCAACTACTGTTATTGTGATACATCATTGTAAAAATTTTGTGGAATGTCCTACGAAAAACTAATTTTTTAAATATCTGACAAATTTCTTCTGTTAAAAAGGCTTTTTTGAATACCCTTGTCAGAGTACAAGGATGTAGATATATAATTGGTAGGTGATTTCGAAAAAAAAACTCCGGCGTAAATTACGCTGTCAATTTGAAGAGCATATAATTAAAAGAAACTAAAGTACACTAAATTAACATTATAAAAGCCCTAAAAAAAAGGTTATATTATACTATACAATATTGTAGATCATTTCATACCCGGTGCTTTAGCTAATGCATATGGATCATGTTTAAATGATTTTGATGATTGTTGTTGTTGTTGTTGATTTCTCGATTGTGGTGGTGGTGGACCTCTGACTCTTTGAGTTGGTTGCTTTGGCGGATATCCTTGTTGTGGTGGATAACCTTGTTGTGGTGGATATTGCTGGTAGCCTTGAGATGGTGGATAGCCTTGTGGAGGATATTGTTGTTGTTGGTAACCTTGGTAACCTTGTTGTTGGTAACTTTGTTGTTGGTAACCTTGTGGTGGGTAGTTTTGTTGCGGAGTTGGTTGATTATGGTGATGAGGACGTTGTTTCTGTTGAGGATAGCCATTTTGTTGTTGTTGTTGTTGTGGACCTAAATTTGGTCTAATTTGTTGTTGGTGCATATTGTTATTTCCTGAAAATTGTTGTTGTTGTTGGTTATTCACTTGAGGTGATGGTAATTTCATTGGACCATAATTTCCAAACGATGATGGAGAATTTGAATTGTTTAATGGATTTGGACCACCTTTAAAACTATTTGGATTAACAAAATCATTCTGTACGGGTGATGATGAAGACTGTTGAAATTGTTGTCCATGATATTTATGTGGTGGCACAAGTTCTGGACTATTTGAATACTTAAGCGCATTTTTGTTTGCTGATGAAGAATAAGATGCTGGTGGAGGTCTGAAACCATGGCCTAAGGGGCTTTCAATCCTCTGAGTTTGATGTGCCGGAGGTCTTGGTGGTGTTGTGGCACTATTATTACAAGATTTAGCTTGTGGTAACGGTTGTTGAACATAATCATTCATTGGCGTATTTGGAGATTCAAACCTTTTGTCTTGATAATATTGTTGTTGATGTTGATGTTGATGTTGATGTTGATGTTGATGTTGATGTTGATGTTGATGTTGATGTTGATGTTGTTGTTGTTGTTGTTGTTGTTGTTGAGACTTGATGGTGGAAATTGGTGGTGGAACTTGTTGATCAATTGGAGTGTGGGGACTACTTGATTTCAGATATGGATTTATAATTGGTGCACTGAACAATTCTTGTGGATTATAATTTGCCTTTTGTGATGATATATTATCAGAAGGTGCACGATCAATGCTTGAATTTGAGTAATTTCTCAAATTACCTGACTCTTGTCTTTGTTTAGCATTATGTAATTGTGGAAGTGGATCATTTGATCTCTCAGGATGTCTATTAGGAGATCTTTGCCTTTTGACTATTAATTGATCATTATTAGACAATGGAGCAGTTTGTCTAACTGCACTCTGAGAATTAGAATCTAATTGAAGAGCACTTTTGAAGGTATTATTAAACTCGGTAAATGGAGAAAATGTCCTTGACTCTTCTTTGTTCTTAACGTTTCGTGAATTAAAATAATAATCATCCTCATCCTCTTCATCTTCATTTTCATCTTCATCATCCTCAAATTCATCGTCTGAATCTCTTCCTGGATTACCATATAAATCATCGGCGTCATTGTTTGAAGGATATAAATCATCAATTGTTGATTGTTTTTTAACAAATCTATTTTTCATAGGTAAGCTATCATTTGATTTATCGTTAAGATGTACGCCTGTTAGATTATCAGATAAGGCTGATAAAGCTTCACTTTTATTCAAAGTCAACTTTGATGGAATTGTTGGTGTAGTACGGGTAACATTATCAGGGATTTGAGAATATTTTTGATAAATATTAAGGATTTGTGGGGATGGAGATGTAGACTTCATAAACTTTTCAGACTTACCGTTATTTGTTGGAGTCTTTTCAGGTGATAGTCTTGAATCATTTCTGGAATACAGAGAATCATCCCTCAAAATATTTGAGTTTCTTTCACTACTAGTTAGTTTTGAAGATGTGTTGATTGAGTTTTCTTCACTTGAGTTAATTTTACCTCTTGAATTTGGTGAATTTTCTAGATATTTGTGAGCGTCGGGTTTATTAATGAAAAATTTAATCTTACCATCAGCCATATCTTTTGAAGAACTTAATAAATCTAAAGCGCCAGATATACCATCACTTGAACCACAACCTTTGTAACCGGTATTTAATTTATTAACTAACAACTTCTTAATGTTTGAATTCCATTCATTTTGATCCCAATCAAGTGATTGTTTGTTGGCACTTATACTATTTAAATCAGAAACCTCTAAATAATGGACTTTTGGTAATACAGGTAACGCAAACAACAAAGAATTTGGATCAGATTTATCAGCGTTTAATCTTTTGGGTCTACCATATAAATTAAATGAATCCATAAGAGGGATTAAAAATCTGATTAATGTATCATAACCTGGAACAGAAGTATGTTGTTCAGGCATCAGGAAAATGGAACAATTTTTAGGATTTTCCATTTGATCGAATTGAATGGAACCATCCAGTTTAATCAGAGTTGATTTATCAATAATTGTATAATTTCTTGGATATAAAGCATAGACTGAAGAAATATTTGTAATTTTAGCCATAAATATTTTTTTCGATTTTTTATCATTTTCATAAAAATAAATTAAACCATTTTTAAATTTTTTTTTTGAGTTTTTAGATGGTTCAATAACGGCGAAGCATCTCTTCCATTTCATACCAGCACCAAATCTCACACTTATCCAATCCTCATAATTGAATTTTTTATTTTCAGATAGAATAACTCTAATATCTGATAATAAGGAACCTCTCGCACTCAATAGCGAAGCAGTATATGCTTCTTGTAAAGATTTGTATTCGAATGTAGATAATCTGAAAGCATTACACCAACTAGTAAATTCTGTATTATTTGAAAATTGTAAGAAATATCTATTTTTTAAAGTTGTTGATAAAACAATGACATTATTGATTGAATCATTTGCAGAAGGTAATGATAAACAAGGCTTAAAGGTACCATCACTGAAATTAATATAAGAAGGTTTTGAATCACCTAAAATTATTGAACCACTTGATTCTAATTGATCAGAATCCCAAAATGCTAATTCATTACCAATCATAATACCATAAACTTCCAACCATTTTCTTTCAGCGGGATTTCCGTCGGAATCTAAGTCTTTTAATAACATGAAAACACCTTCCATGTATCTTCGATGAGATTGTGCAGATAAAAGCGTGACAATTGGCGTTAATTCCGGGCTTAATGAACCTGAAGATTCAGCAGTTATTATATTTGGAGATGACGGTGTTGATATTGGGCCTGATGTGAAATCTCTTGCGATACTTTTGGGCTTGTCAAGTGTAGAGGAATGAGAAGCCTCCTTCTCTTTTGACTTAGAAAATACTCTTAATTTTTGCATTATGATATAAAAGGAAGGACTATAAGTGGGAGGTAATGTGGGGGGAGGGTAAGAAAGAAGCCGGGAAGTTGAGATAAGAAAAGGCAAGAATCAGCTGATAAAAAGGGATATTTAATATATTGATAAGAGATTAATCAAGATGTAGTAGAGTATAATAAATCGTAAATACACAAATAACAAAAACAGATTGGCACATTGGTGTTCAGTTTGCTGTGTATTTTTCTAGCGATTCCATCCATCCCTCAATCCACCCATCCACATCTCTTCGCACGGAGAAAGAAAAAGGTGGAAAGTGAGAAACCAGCGATTTTTTTTGATTTTTCACGCGCGCGGAGGGTTTGTTTTGAGTGTGGCGAGTGCCTCCGACGACGGCAGGACGAGTGGCGCAGCAGGAAAGTGTTGGCGGAACGAGTTTAACGAGTTTAACGAGCGGAACGAGCGGAACGAGTTTAACGAATTAAACGAATTAAACGAGGTGGCGGTGCTGGGCGGTGTAGAAATTGCCGTTTGCGTCACGGGTGTCGATTTGGGGTGTGGCGCATGCTTTTCTTCAGTGGTAGTAATAGTAGTGGTGGTAGCAAAGGTGGAATAACTACCGGAGTCTTTGGCTTCTGTTCTCGTGTCGTTTTCGGTTTCGGTTTGGGCTCCTAGACGACGGAAGGAACACACAACCAGCAGTCCACACACTGCCAGCATTGTGACCACAATGGGCACCACAATGGCGGCAATCACGTTGGAGGATAGCCCAAGAGACGGAGTGGAGCCAATGGTAGCAGATACGGCTGCGGATGTCGATATCGATGTAGCTGTAGCTGTAGCTGTAGCCCTAGGGATAGACGTGGTTGTCAGCATTCTTTTGTTCATTGTGACAAGCAGATTGTTGTTGAAAAGCGTTCTTGTCTCGGTGATTGTACTGGTGATGGTAGTTAGGTCTGCAGAAGAAACAGCTACCACAGCATCATTGTTGTTTGCCACAACATTTTCAACTACCAGATTTAATGACATGATTCACACAAAATTCGTTTATGCCACTCTCTGGACCGTTGTCCCCACTCCTTCTCAAAGGATCCATCTCTCCCTTTATATGCAACTACACTATTTTATGTCTTGTCATTATGAAACATAAGACACCTCATAATTGTAATGAGTAGGTAATGAAAACTTTTTCATGTCGCTAAAAAGGGATTTTTTTTTCTTTTTTACTATTATTTGTTTGTTCTTCTTTACCCTATAATATAGAGAATAACCACACGTACAATGTTTAGTAGTAGACATAGACGTCGTCGCCAACATTGTAATCACTCCGTTAGTAAACTTGTTGCATTTAGAGAAAAAGTTGCCCATGTATTTTCTAAGAATCATGATAATGATATAGCTGTTGATGATAGCGATGACGATAATAATGAAGTATCATATAACGATTTGAGCTCTAATAGGTCTATTAATGATAGTATTAATGATAGCTTTGTCCCCTTGACACAGTATAGAATCTTATCAACCACAGATTCAAACTCATATTATACAGATAGTAACCCTCCTTCTCCTATAATCCCACCCGACTCAACAAAATTCATTAACCAAATAATTTCAAAATTTGATTATTTCTTAATGAATGATGCAAACATAATTACAATCAAAATATATTCAAAATTAATTGAAAACTTGAGAACATTATTGAATAGACCATATTGGAACTACTCAATCAATGAGCCCATTTTAAAAAACCTAAATTTTTCAAATAATTTAAATTTATTAAATCAGTTTGAGTCGGTTTCAATAATAAATGGTACATCACTTAAAACATTTTTACAAGATTTGAGGAAGGAGTTACTAATACATCAAAGTTTCTATAATCAAAAGCTAAATGGTGAGAACATGAGATTTTTAAATGCTTTTAAAATAAAGTCGAATAATTCACTAATTTCCAATGATATTGTACCCATTTTAATTATTGGTGTTGTATGTATTAGGGACTTAAATGAATCTAATGAATCTAGTTTCCCAAAACCTAAATTACACAGATATTATAAAAATGTAGATCCAACTGATTCAATTCCAATACCAATTGAATTGGATAAACATCATGATGATTTAAATATATTTAACAATTTTAATAATATTATAAAAGAAATTGAACAGCAATCTTATTATTCAATCAAGGGTAATCCATTATATCAATCATTTAATGAATATGAAGGTCCAAAATTTGAAATTAAACCAATTTGCTTTACGGATCATTCAACTTATAGATGGCAATTAATTGAATTAAATCATATATTTCCAAAGGATGATCCAATTTTAGGAAACTTATCAACATCTTTAGAAGAACTGAATAAATTTTTGTCAATTCCAAATTATCCAACTAAATCAAATAGATTACTAATTAAACCAATATTTCAAACTCCTAATTTTGAAAATTTATTATATCAATCGATTAATTATTATACACCGATTAATTTAAAAAATTATTTAAAACCTAAACCTTGGGGATATCAAAGAATCATTAATATGCATACAAAAAATAATGTTACTTTAAATAATGAATTTTTTACAGAGGTTGAAAATGGTGATTCATGTTCAATTTGTTTAATTGAATTTAATGAAAATGATCTATGTTTACATTTAAATTGTAAACATTTTTTCCATAACGTATGCATTGAACAATGGATTCAAAATTCAAATTCTAATAAGTGTCCATTATGTAGAAAAACAATTAACTATCTATCTTAAATAATTATATAAAATAAAATTTGAAGTATTTGTTTTTTGTAAAAATTCCAGAGGTTTAATTTTATTTTTAATTGAATTATTTTTAATCTTGTTGATAACATCCAAATTATTTTCATAATTAATTTCATTGTAAAAGCTTAAATATGAACCAATCAAACCAGCTGCAATTGCTGAACTTAAAGAAGAGCCACTTTTCCAAGTAAATATTGTATCATTTGCAGAATTATAAGTTATGATATTAACACCATCAGTAAATATATCTATACATTCACCATAATTAGAAAATGTAGCAATGGTATCCGTATAAGGATCAATTGATCCAACAGTCAAAACATGAGATGATGAAGATGGTGAAAAATTGCATGAATTCAAATTGTCATTCCCAGATGGTGCAATTAATAAAAAATGTGAATTTTGACTAAGGGTTTTTAAAATTTCATTCAATATTGATGATGTTTCAGACATTATAAATGGCATTAAAATTATGCCTGCAATATTGGAATCGTTAATTATTGATAATATTTTTATTAATGATGATAAATTTCCAATACCTTTATAATTTAATAACTGATAACTTATGATGTTACAATTTTTACAAACACCCAATAAAGTTGAACCAATTACACTTGCAATTGAACTACCGTGACCATTTAAATCATTAGAATCATTCCTTAGGCTCAGCTTATTCTTGAATCTTGTGTTATTTTTAAACTCTGGAATTGTTAAATTTATACCTGTGTCTAATAAATAAATATTTGGATTTATAATAGGGTCTAATCTGTAATTAAATATCATATTTTGTCTTTTCTTGATTGGATTTAATTGATTTAACCTGACTAAATGATTAGGTGAGAAATATTGAGTTCTGACATCCGAAGATATTCTAATTTTTAAATCTTTATTAATTGATTTTATTGATTCATCAAGATAGAAAGATTCAATTACATTTGAATTAAAATAGCCTATAACAAGTTTGATTTCATTTATGCTTATGAACTGAGCATCTTGTGTGTTATATAAGTTGCCATATTTTGTTTGAAATTCCTTGAAATTTACATTATCCAATTGTAAAATTATTTGACACGTTATTAATTGAATAAATATTGAGATGGTAATGATATTCATTAAGTTAGTGAAGTGTATTAACGAACTGTTAGGATTATAATAGGACGCAATAAACATGGGATGCACAAAGGGGGGGGCAAAAAGTGAAGAAAGGGGAAAATTTGGAAACTAATCCCTTTTAGAAAAAATATTGTTCACATCAGTTGCAATGACATTAGATATTATTATTATTATTATTATTGTGTTTATTAGGTATTGTTGTTGTTGAAATAGTATTGTCCTTCATTATAGAGTTTAAGTGAAATAAATGATATATTAGTGTTCTTGGTTATTATTAGCTGTATTAAGTTGGTTTCATGATTATCGAAGACATCCACTATACATTCTCCATAATTCGATTCAACAAATCCTCTTTTGAATCAGACATGGAATGATCAGAATTGGAAGCTGCGTTCAAATTCCAAAACTCTGTATCATTCATAAATTGATTATTATTAGTGTCGTTAGTTTCATTATCGTTGTCATTGTCATTATCATTATTTAATAAACCATTAAAGGTAAGTATATTTGGTTTTGACATTATTCTATTATTATTAGAAGCATTGGTAATGGTAGTGTTGGCAGTATCGGTAATATTAACATAAGTGTTTTGTTGATTTTTAAGTTCTTGTTTTTGTAACTGTAGTTTTTTCTTTCTATCCAGATATTTTCTCCTTCTTTTTTCAACTTCATCCAATTCAAAGATTCTGTATTTTGTCAAATAAATTCGTAAAATTTCAGCATAATTTTCAAAACCTAAAGAATTTAAACTGAATAATATGTCTTCACCGTTCAAGGTTTTTCTGCTATCTATTGAACATCGTTCAGCACTTTGACTTGTTATAAAAGAAATGAATTCAGATACACATTCTTGCATGCATTCTTTTGCTTCTTTGGAAATTTTGGCATTGTTTGGCAAAGCTTTTCTCATAACTCTATCTACATTTGCAATTGGTAACCAACGATCTTGTTCTCTTAATTCGAAGTCAGACATGAGTGTCTGGAGGTGTATGTTGAAATAAATAAGTGTTGGAATAAGTACTGAAATGAAAAATTTAATTTAATGGAATATATATATATATATATAATAATGACAGTAATAATACAAATGAATGAATCAAACAATGAATTAACGAATGACGAAAAGGAGTGACTGAAATACAAAAAATATGTAGTTGGAAATAATATCCAAATAGAGGAAACGAAGAAAAAAAAAATTCACCTTAGTGTGAAAATAGATCAAGACAAATTTTATGTTATGATCGAAATATGTCGATATTTAGCCAGTAGAAAATGGATAGATAGCAACAAGAGAGTGTGGTGACAATGACACAATGCACGCTACCATCACAATGGCCTGTCGATGGTACCAGAGTACGCCCAGCAGTGTGGAGAGAGACAGCACCCACCCACCACGACCTACAGCCAAGACGGGGGCAGCCCTGACGCCAGACCAGCACCCCCACCCCAGGGTCTTGACCTGATCTTTCTACAACTACAGCTTGAGCAGTTCACGGCCTGGGGCTCGATCTTATCGCCTTTATCGGACTTTGCAGCACCAGCAGGGCCCGTCGTCCCTGCCGCGTCGATCGACGCACGCGCTTCCCCACGGCTTCCCCACGGCACGGCTTTCGTTGCCCACGCGTTTTCGCACTAACAGTCCCCACGGGCTTCTAGTGTTCTGCAGCGGTCGCCAACGGCCCCTGCGCAGCGGCCTAAAGCCAGAGCCAGAGCCAGAGCCAGGGCCCAAGCCGCGCTCAAAACGGAAGGCACAGCTGCTACGCGTGCGAGTCTCGCAGAAGACTAGCCACCGGTCCACCCCGTTCGGGAGGAGGCTGCAGGAGAGCGTGGTGCCAGAAGAACAGGCAAACAGGCCCCAGGTGGCCCCCAGACAGACCCTCGTCGCCACAGCAATGCCCCCCTCCCGACACCGCTGCATCCTCCAGCAACATCCTCCCCTGCCCCCAACTCGGATTTGTCCGCACGCGTGTTTTTCGACCGCGTCGCGCCCCCCTCCCAATCGGGCAACTTGTCAACAACGCCCGCACCGTTAACAATCGAAACGCACCGCTCGAAACTTCCACTTTCCACCCTGGTTTCCCCTTTCAGACAGTGCTCCTTCGTGTCTCATAAACGATTGCTAGAAGAGTACGAACCGTGAAATATTATACAAATTATCTCCTGACTGGATGGTTATGTGGAACACTAGCTATATCTGTCCATAGTTTTGCTGTTTCCTAATCTTGCACTCTCCCAAAAAACTCTTCTCCTCTCTTCTCTGCTCTCTGTTCTTCCCTTCTACTTTATTCCTCTCCATCTGATAGTTTGCAATTCAGTGGACCTGTTCGTTTGGTCGATTATTTCACACTACATCATATTATATCATATCAAAGTATAATATAATATAATATAATATAATATAATATAATATAATATAATATAATATAATATAATATAATATAATATATATACCACTGCATTTCAATTCATTTCCTTTTGCTTAATTTCTTTCATTTACTTTCACTTCTATACTTATAATACATTCATTACATTTGTTTTCATTTATTTATTTATTTATTATTTGTTTATTACAATTCCCGCTTTACATCGCAGTATCTATCTATCTATCTATACCCACTCTTTTATTAAAATACCCAAATGCACCCAATTAAGAAATCTTACGGTCCACCAAGAAGACCTGCTTTAAAACCATATTCAACAAATTTAGAATCAATTGAAAATTTCAATAACAAATTATTATCTAATGAATATTTAGACTCAATTTCTGGACATTTGAAACTTTTAGAATCAAATTCAAAAATTAATTCTTCAATGATTGATTTACAACCTGAAATTAAATGGTTTATGAGACCTTATTTAGTCAATTTCACCATACAATTACATTCCTCTTTAAAATTGAAACCACAGACCCTTTTCTTATGTTGGAATATTATCGATAAATATTGTTCAAAAAGAATAGTTTTTAAACAACATTACCAACTAATTAGTTGTACTTCATTATGGATTGCTTCTAAATATGAAGATAAAAAATCAAGAGTTCCAACTTTAAATGAATTGAATTCTTTTTGTTCAAATATTTATGACAATTCAATGTTTAAAGAAATGGAAATCCATATATTATCAACTCTTAACTGGTCAATTGGGAACGTTAACTTAGAAGATATTTTACAATTAGCCGTCAAATTCACTGATCCTGATGGTAAAGAATTATTAGATAAACCTTTAGATTTATACAAAGGTAATACTCCAATTGTATCTGCAATATTGGCAGTTTCAAGATATATATGTGAATTATCTCTATATGAAAAAATATTCCTTGATTATCCAATAAGTGTAGTAGGTATAACTTCTTTCCTTATGGCTTGTTCAATACTAAATATGGATATAGGTACTAATTTCATAAATCACATTCATGAAAAATATACAAATGGTAAGCTAAACTTAGATTTTTTCACCTTTGATACTGATGTCAACATAGAAGGGGCTGAAAATGACCATAATAACCATGATGATGATATGCAAGACATAGACTTCAGTAAATTCGGTCCATTTATCCAAGGCTTTAATGGTATAGATACAATCTGTGACATCAGAATACTAGCTTTAAATTTATTCAAATTACTACTAAAACCTTCAGATATACTCATTGAAAAATACTCAGCTTTGGGTGTGATTACAGTTATTAAAAGATTCATCAACGAAAATGATTTATTCAACGTTGAAATGGCAAATGACGACTTGGAAAATCCATATAACTTTGAATTATCTAATTTACTATTGTCATTTAATGAATCTTGTTCATTCAATAATATTAACAATAATAGCGGTAATCATCATTTGCTCAATGATCTAAGAGATTTTTCTACATCCACAACAAGTACTACATCCACCGATTCCATATTCACAACTTCAAATTGTCATTCCCCTTCAACCACTTCAGATTCCAACTTTTCTTCCTTTTCTTCATTATCTTCATCAACAAGCACGAATTTCGAATTTGAAAAGATATAGTTAAGTTAACTGAATAAATAAACCACCCCCTTCCGCCTATTTTTTTCTATAGATAATTACATAAACCTACCCTTACGTCGATAGTTAGCTACTCTAACTTTTGTTTACACTCTTTTTCATATATATTGATGCCTTTAATAACGTTTCCATGGAGCAAACAACGAAAAATTGAGAAAAAACACAGAATTGTGGGACATCCACACCCCATCCCTGTTTGGCACCAGCCTGGTGGTGCAATTCAATTGAAGCAAAAATCGTAAATCTGTGTAGATCACCATTGTTTCATCCCGAATTCCTCACATCACTCCCAGCTTGCTCTTTTTTTTCCACAATAGACGATCACCCATTATATGCAAACTCCAGCGATCTGTGCATTGTCTTTATAACAATAAGGACAATATACATGCTTACTGGTAATCGCCTGATATTTTCACTCTCCCTATTACATCTATTCTTTTGCTTCCGATCCGTTCTTTATGTTGTTGTGTTTGTTTGCTTTCCATTATGTATATGTTTCTTTTTTTTTCTTTTTGCTTCTTTTTTTTAACACATCGATCATAAGAAATATCCTTCTCTTGTTGTAATTACTAGTATATTCTACAAGTTAAATAATTATACAATGTTACACAATTCTATTCAATACCACTATTGAAATTAGCTAATTATTGGCCTTCAATTATGTAATCAATATCATATTCAAAATCTCTATTTTTACTCAATGTTTTCCTGTTTTTAGCTATTGATTTTAAATTAATTGCCGAATTAGTCGGCGAAATATTAGGCCAATCTAATGTTGATGATCTATTTGAATTGTTGTTTAAGATCTTGGAGAAATATTGTTCGTCTATGTATAATAAATCCTTCGTTAATAAAATGTAAACAAATAATATGATAATTAACAAAATCAAAAAAATTAATAGTTTTTTGTACATTGAAATTGATTTTTTGATCATGTTTACCTCATTCAAAATTTCAGAATTACTAGATTCAAAATTTTGTTGTTGATATTCAAATAACCTTGAAAAACTTTCATAAACATCAACATTCAATTTTTGAAAAATATCCATTTGTGATTGAATCGTCGAATTTAATTGAACTAATATATTTTGAAATTTTAAATTTTGTTCTGTTTCCAATTTTTTAAATGCTTCTGATAAAAGTTTGGATTGTTCTTCAATATATAATAATGATAATGTTGCATTGGATTCTAATAGTATCAACCTTTTAACTATATTTTTGTAAATGGAATCTTGAATTTGTGGTTGTGGTTGTTGAATTTTGGTTTGCTGTACTGTGGTTGTCGTTTCCAAATCAACTAGGCATTGATCACTTAATTCAATTTTAGATTCGTATTTATTTAAAAACTGTTCAAGTTTAAGATATTCAATTGAACATTCACTATTGCTATGTGTATCATTACCATTATCATCATCATCATTTATTATTTTAAAAGTTGTATTCAAATTATTTGTCAAGTTCACATTAAATTTTGGTATATCCATTTCATACTTTATTTCATTGGATTTGATCAAATTTGAATCCCCCACTTCTTCAACTTCAGGATTCTCCTCTTTAAATTGTTCAATCATAGTCTTACCGTGAACTTGTACTGATGAAATTGGACAATAAAATTCATTACCATAATGAGTTAAGAATTCAACTTTTAGAAACTTTGCCCAAATTAATGGATTCTCTATTTTGAAAATTTGTAATTTTCTAATATTTTCTGCTTGAAATTCTCCTAGATTAATCCATTGATTTGTTGGAAATCTGGCAGATACGGAAATTTTCAAATTTTTGAACATGCTGGAATAAAACTCGTAATTTCCAATTAAAATTTCATCAACTAGAATATCTTCACATAACTCAATTATAATAAATTTGTTTTGTGCATTACATTCATTTAACAAATATGAATCTTTGTTATCGATTAATATCGAGTTTGCACCTTTGGCTTCCTTGTTGGTTTTAACAATTGTTGCTGCACAATCAAATGACGCAAAATTGAATCTTTCTTTATATAATTTACCTTGTTCTTCTGATGTACCGGAAAACATTGAAAGTTCAATTTCCATTTCCTCTCCTATAGATTCATCTTTTTCAAGATTATTATTTCCATTGCGAGAATCCCTGTATTTTAAACCTTTGGAAGAATCTCCTTTAGTTCTTTGCATTAGTTTTGGTGGTATTGTCGATAATAAAGAGGTTGTTGGCGGTGATGAAGTTTCCGAATTATTTAGTAAATCAATAGACTCAATATTTGAATTTTCTGGACTTAATTCATCTTGTAAAAGTTTATTTTTTTTCCATTCTTCAAAACTTTGAAAATTTGGTGTATCTGAAGGTTCTTTATGATTTAAATTCCCATTTTTAGTCTTTTCCGATCGTGCAAAAGAATCGTTGTCAGTTGCAGATATTGATACGAGGTCAATTGTAGATTCGACTAACTCTGGTAATTGGATGTTATCACTATTGATAGATAATGAATTTTGTAACGTATCATCATTTGCTGTTGTTTGATTGATTAGAAAAAACGACAGTAAACTTAAAATACCGAATACTTTCATCTCTTATGTAGCTAATGGTTATTATA
The DNA here is from genome assembly GCA_030558305.1 of Pichia phayaonensis. Taxonomy (NCBI): domain Eukaryota; kingdom Fungi; phylum Ascomycota; class Pichiomycetes; order Pichiales; family Pichiaceae; genus Pichia; species Pichia phayaonensis. Next base: position 72,298 of record JAJMSE010000050.1, read on the forward strand.
ATCAATAGCCCTTATGTGTTCATGAACAATCTTGTAAAAGAAGGATCAAAATTTGCGTTTTTTGAGCAAAGTTTGATTTGGTCGCTTGTGGCTGGTAAAATGAAGATTTTCATTTTTTATTTGACATGAATTTTCTGTAAAGAGTTTCGATTTCATTTCGTTTGGTTATAACTAGTTTGATTCCTTGTGTGTGTCTCTCTCTCTGTTTGTTTGTCTATTATTCATTAATCGATTAATAGCCCAGTAATTATGGATGACGTGCCCAACTTAAGGTTCTGTACCGTATGTGCATCCAACAACAACCGTTCCATGGAAGCCCATAAGGTTTTAAAAAATGCAGGATATACTGTTCGATCGTATGGTACAGGATCAGCGGTTAGACTACCTGGACCATCAATAAATAAACCTAATGTTTTTCAATTTGGAACCCCATACACCGAAATTATGAAGGTTCTTGAATCTCAAGGAATCAAAGTGCATAAAAATAATGGTGTTCTGGATATGACAACACGTAATATGAAAATTAAAAAGGCACCTGAACGTTGGCCATATTTTAATCAACCAATGCAAAAATTACCAGAGGAAGAACATCCAGGTTTTAATGACGAATTGGATTTTGAAATTGTTATAACATGTGAAGAAAGATGTTTTGATAATGTTGTTGAAGATTTCCTTGCAAGAAATTATTTTAATCCTACTGAATTAAATAAAAAAGTGCATGTTTTTAATATTGAAATTAGAGATGATCATGAAAGTGCACAAATAGGTGGTAAAGCAATTTTAGAATTATCGAATAGTTTAAACAAACTATATTTAGCTTCAAAGGAAAATCATGATTCTTGTTGGGAAGACCAAATTGATAATTTAGTTGCATATTGGCAAGAAAAATACGGTAATTTACCACTTTTATATAGTTTATGTTTCCATTAAATTATTCATGTTTAGAGTCCATGTAATTTTAAAAAGGTTAAAGAAAATAATTTGTCAAATATAATGCTGGTTTTTTGAAAGGCTCATCATAAACTGTACGCTATGTTGATTCATTTTCAAATTTTCTCATCAGTACGTACTTGTTGAATTATTTAGTATTTCTCAATATTTAAAATAAGACCACAAAGTTTATTACACTTTCTCCTAATATTCACCACCATCTAGTAAAACTGCCTGAAAAATTACCACATTAAGTAATATATTTGCGATTGTTTCCTATCTAGGAAGCTGCGCAGATGCTTTTTATGTGAGAATAATGATGCTATTATTATTAATGAAATATTGATGTGAAGATAAGGACATAAATTTGGAATTAATATGTTGAATGCTATATATTTAACATAAATGGAGAGATGTATAGTTATATATAGATAATAGAAAATAATGCAAAAGGTAACAAGAATCTTAATCAAACGATTCTATGGATTAGGGTGATTTGAACGAGTCAGGTCACTATGAAAATTTCATGTGATAAGCACTCCCATCCAGTGTTGGCAAGTAAGAAAGAGAATTGTATTAAAATTTTTGAATTAATGTATCTAACCAAATTATTAATGCTACCATAACATCCCTTTAAGATGTAGTCAACCATTTGTATATGTTTGTAGAAGTTGAATCAGCCGGAACCTGTGTTCATATTACCATTTGGAACCCATGTTGCTGATTTTTCCAGGAAATTATTCAAGTTTCCAAAAAGTTTTACATATAAGCCCTGTGACTTATAGAAATGTAGACCAATATGCGAAGTGCTATTTATTCTTGATAAGATAAGTCAATGTAAAACAAGTAAATCCGCGTTACTCGGATGTATTTATTACCACACTCTACTAAGACACCTATTTCAGTTTGTTCCTTAAGTTTCGACCGTTAGATACTTATTACTATCTTAGAATTATTTGATAATGAACTTTTCCAGTCTTTAATGTTAGAGCATAACAAGGAGATGGATATACAGACACGCAGAACCGTAAGTCGTAACAGAATATTCATTGATAAATAAATAACAAATGGTATTTATGTTACCACCATTTACTTTCTTGCTACAACTAGTGAATAAACGCATTCGTTTGGTCTTATATAATACAGGAACCAAAATTATACTAGGCTATTCTTTCATGATTCAAACATTAGATTTCCATTATCAGGTACACATAATTTTATAGTAAATAACCAGCTGGTGTTTGATCCGTATACATTATACTGGAACCTACAACATGTTCATAAACTTAGTTTGTCAACAGATGAAAGTATTAAAGTGAACTCATCGCATTCATAATCCCAACTTTATTACAGATCAGACAATAATAAGAATATATTAATGTTTCTTATTTATTAAATGTCTTTATGCAGTTGAGGCTGTATTTGTGAACAATTATTTATCTTCTACTGTTTTTGCACCTTGGTTTTTTGATTTCCTAAACAACCTCATTCTATGTCTATTGGCATCTAGCATTCTCCGAAAACGGGACCAGTGATTGTATTATAAAGAAGTACCCATGATATTTGCTTCTTAAAGAACTTCTGATTCTCTTAAATATTTATGCTTTCTTTTTTCGTTTCCTAAACTCCCTATGTGCATCATTGGAGTCAACACCAAGTAAGATTGCCAATCTTTCTTTCAATTCGTTTAATGTACCATTTGTTTCTTGTTCGTAACCACGCAAAAACACTTTGACTTCATCCTTGTTCAATTTCTTGATGTCATCAAAACTCTCAATCCAGCATGGCATTCCTTCCGGTTGTGCCTTAAGGAAAGGGATAGCATGTAATATTTTGGATTGTTGATAATAAAATTTGTTGACATTGACTTCAGTCTCGAAGCCGTGTCTTTCGAAAGGTTCAAAAACATACTCTCTTCTACGTTTCGCATCTTTCTCAGGATCAAATTCTTCTTCCAATAATTCTTCTTCATGAGAACTAACATCCGGGGTAGGAGGAGAGAACTCATTATATGCATCGCTGGAGGCAACGCCAAGTAAAATTGCCAATCTTTTCTTCAACTCATTTAATGTACCATTTGTTTCTTGTTCGTAACCACGCAAAAACACTTTGACTTCATCCTTGTTCAATTTCTTGATGTCATCAAAACTCTCAATCCAGCATGGCATTCCTTCCGGTTGTGCCTTAAGGAAAGGGATAGCATGTAATATTTTGGATTGTTGATAATAAAATTTGTTGACATTGACTTCAGTCTCGAAGCCGTGTCTTTCGAAAGGTTCAAAAACATACTCTCTTCTACGTTTCTCATCTTTCTGATCTTTCTTACTTTTTTTATCTTTCACAGCATCACCAACATCATTAGCATCATTATCACCATCATCAATACAAATCACTTCTCTATAATTAGAAGCACTATCACTCTTTACTGAGTGATTAAGTTTTTGTCTCTTTGCTTTTGTTTTAGCACCCTTAACTGTGTTAGTCATTCTTTCTGTTATACTTGGCAAATAG
>JAJMSE010000051.1:0-75150 GCA_030558305.1 Pichia phayaonensis
CTCATCAACCAAGTTGGTGTTAGTGGCTCTTGAGAAGAGTCAAAAAGAGACGAATCCTATAGAAATGATCCTATGAAGTACGTCGACAAAGAAAGAAGAAAAGCAAAAGGTGAATCTGCTATTCAATATCTGGGAAATCTCTTCCTTTTATAGTTTTTCAAGTTTTGAAAAATTTAATATTTGAAAAATTTTTCAATGAGGGTTGGTGAAAAAATATTCAAGGGTTTCTCCCAAAGTGTGGATTAATTTAATTTACCTCCATGATTCTTACGCTTTAGATATTGATATGAGAAAAATTACCTTATGTTATATCTATTTAAATATATATATTACAAACAAAATGAATTAAACCCAAAAGAAAAAGTATGTAGAAAAAAGTTAAGTATTAGAATTATAAATTAGTTTATTAAGTCAGATACATAACAATTAGATGTAACCAATCTTGTTAGCAATGTCTAAAGCATCGTAATCAGCAGTTAATCTGACGTAAGCCTTCTTGGTACCGTTTGGTCTGATTAAAGTGTTGACCTTAGCAACTTCAACTTCGTATAATTCCTTGACAGCTTGCTTAATTTGGTATTTGTTAGCCTTTAAGTCAACTTGGAAAACTAAAGTGTTACCATCTTCAACCTTCTTGGTTGCGGTTTCAGAGGTGATTGGGGATTGGATGACCTTGTATGCATCTAATCTGTTGTAGTGTGGAACAGCCTTAGTGTACTTTGGAGATCTTGATAATTTTAAGGTCTTTGGTAATCTGAAGGTAGTGGAAGTTCTAACCTTAACAGCCTTGGAGGAGTTAGCACCCTTTAATGCGGATTTCTTAGCAGATTGAGCCTTTGCAGTAGATGAAGCCATTTTGTCTAGAGATATAAGTCTAACAAAAGAAAGAAAATCTTGGAAGAGACAATAAAAGAGTAATTAACATGAATAGAAACTGAAAGGTGAAATTTAATCCAATCTAGTACCAGAGCGAAATGAAAATGAAACTGGAAAATAAAAAATCTGTTTTTTTGTGCGAGTGCGACAATTGTTGTTGTGACAAAGCCCTGTATGTACGCACGTGATTGTCAAAACCCTCTTTTTACCTATAAGAAAAAAGATATAGTCAATATAGTTAATTACTCATAACTGATTTATAGTTATCTTCTTATTGGATTATATATATACAGACACTGCAGTACAGTTAGTTTTATATTGGTTTATATATTGGTTCAGTTTGTTTTGGTTTGCTTAAATTCTTCTTCTAGATGGAGCTCTGTTACCACCAAATGCAATTGGTGTTAAATCGCTTAATCTACTAATGTATTCTCTAATACCGTTACCTTCTTTACCCTTTAATGCATCAAAAAATGCTCTTCTACCTTTACCAAAACCTCTAACAATAATTTCTAATTTACCACTATCTTGTAATAACTTCTTATCGTTAATGTTCTTGAAAATACTTGATGAAAGTTGGAAACTTGCTTCATATTCACCTCTTTGTGCCTTTCTGAAACCTAAATAACCGGTTGATTGTGAAAGCACAATTCTTTGTGGTAATTTTAAGAAATATAAAACTTGTTCATTAAATGTAGTATTTGGATTGTTTTGTGGCCAATTTTTATCCATTTGGACTTTAGTTAAAGTTAAAAATGTGTTGTTTTTCTTGAAGTTACAATGTAAAACATTCTTAACTGTCTGTATATCTTTGATTTGTTTTGAAGCTGCCTTTGCATCCTTGGCTAATTTACCTGGGTTTTCTGCAGCTTGACCAAAGGTGGTAGCACCTTCTTTGACTAATCTTGAAGTGGAAAACGCTCTTATGGAACTACGTAAACCAAACATTGCTGATTATCCTTTAATGAGTAACAAATAATTTCAACAACGAATCTTTCCTATTAATACCAAATCTTCATATTGAATCCATCAATTCATGTCGACAAGTGAAAAATGAAAAATTGAGCCAAAAGAAAAATTTGGTGCACTGATTTTTCACTTTTTCAGTACATGAATTGATTTCATATATCTTTTTTTTTTCTTTTGGTAAGGACCAAACGGCATCAAACAGGGAATATTAACAATGTCGTATGTATATTTGGATATTGTCGTTGGTGATAAAAATTTAGGAAGAATAGTCATTCAACTTTTTGAAGAAAAGGCACCATTGGCAGCTGAAAATTTCAAACAATTATGTCAATCCAAAGAATATGCAAAAACCTACTTCCATAAAGTTATTAGAACTTTTATATTACAAGGTGGTGATACATCAATTAAAGATACTGATCCAACTAACGAATATCCTGATGCTGAACATACAGGTAAAAATGGTAACGGTAAATCAATTTATAATAATGATTACTTTAAAGATGAAAATTTAACTGAGATCAATAAATCATTTCTTCTTTGTATGTCAAACTTTAACAAAAAAGATCATAATAAATCACAATTTTTTATAACTTTAGACAAGGCTCCACATTTAAATGGTAAACATACAGTTTTCGGTGAAGTGAAATACGGTAAATCAGTTGTTAGAGAAGTTGAAAAAGTTGAAGTTTATACAAATAAAACAAACAACTCACGTGCTTGGATACCAATGAATAAGATTATAGTTGACGATTGTGGAATATGGGAAAAAGGTGACCCACTCCCTAATTCAATAGCATGTGTTGATCAAATTGGTGGTGATATTTATGAAGAATATCCTGATGACAATGAAATTGCTGGATTAGATTTGGAAAATATCGAACAAACATACAAAATTACCTCACTCATTAAAGAATCTGCATCTTTTTTATTCAAATCAAAAAGATATAACGATGCTATTCTAAAATATAAGAAGTCTTTAAGATATTGTAATGAATTAATACCAGATGAAGAATCAAACAAGGAAATGTATAAAAAATTTCAAGATTTGAAAAAGACAATTTATCTTAATTTGTCATTGGTTACATTAACTATGCAAAACTATATTGATTGTATAACCTATTGTGGGTATACATTAGAATTAGAAGATGTTGAACTTTCAAATACTCAAACGGCAAAGGTGTTTTATAGATTAGGTAAATGCTATGCATCATTGAAAAAATACGAAATTGCATTAGAAACTTTCAAAAAGGGTGCAGCTGCTTCACCTGATGATCCATCTATAAAGAGAGAAATGGAAATTGTTGAGAAGATTGTAACGAATGCAAAAAATAAAGAAAAGGCTAATTATGCTAAATTTTTCAAATAGTTCTAAATAATTCTTCTTTTATAAATTTAATCTGTGGCCAATTCAAACAATGCGAAATCATTTTGAGATTTGACCAGTTTATTATAATATCACATCCTTTTTTTTTCTTTGTGAATGTAATCTTATTTTGCATGAGCTAATTGATGGTAGCATCTAAGGATGGGTTGATCATGGGAGAAACTATAAATAGTGTCAGTTTTAAATTTCAAAATGATGAAAATAAAAATAACAAATTATCAATTGAGTTTAAGAAACAGTTGATTGATGGTATAACTACCAAATCGATACTGTCAAATGGATTAAAAAATGAAAATCTTTTGACTCCCAACATTGACAGAGCTCGTAGGCGTTCAAGTGTGCTTAGACGTATGTCAATTGGTAGACAAGTTGATTTTTCATCAATAACTAATGATTTTCAAGATAAGCTTAAAATTAATATTCATAAAAAACAAAACCATAATGACGTGTTCGAAGAAGAAAGTGAAAATGAAGAAGATGCAGAATATGCAAAAGCAGGTGATGAAAGTGATTCGGAACTTTATAAAAGATCAAATTCAAATACTGCACCATGCAAAATTAATGATTTTATGCCATTGAAAGTTTTAGGTCAAGGAGCCTATGGGAAAGTTTTGTTGGTCAAAAATAAGAACACAGGTAAATTATTTGCTCAAAAGGAATTAAAGAAGGCGTCAATTATTTTGAGTAATAAAAACATTGAAAGGACAATATCAGAACGTAAGATTTTATCTGAAATTACATCACATCAAAATATTGTTAAATTATTTTATGCATTACATGATAATTCAAAATTATACCTTTTAATGGAATATATCCCGGGTGGTGAATTATTTAAATATTTAATTCAAGAAAAGTTTTTAAATGAAAAAAATACATCATTTTATATAATTCAAATGTCAACTGCATTAAAATTTTTACATGATTTTGGAGTTGTTTATAGAGATTTAAAACCTGAAAATTGTATGCTTGATAAAGATGGTTATTTAATTTTAACAGATTTTGGATTAGCTAAAAAATCATCATCGGATGATAACAATTCTAATGATAATTGGTGTAATTCAATGATTGGTACACCTGAATATTGTGCACCTGAAGTTTTGAAGGGTGAAAACTATGGCATCAGTGCTGATTGGTGGTCATTAGGATGCGTTACATTTGATTTATTAACAGGTGATCCACCATTTACTGGTAACAATCATAAGAAGATAATTGATAAGGTGTTGAAGGAAAAACCAAAATTTCCATTCTACATAACAACCACAAGTAAGGAAATTTTAAATAAACTATTAAATAAGAATCCAAATAAAAGATTGGATGTTGATAATGAATGGGAAAAATTCCAAAAATTACCATTTTTCCGATACTATACATTTGCAGATATTGAAAAACGTAAAGTTGAACCACCAATTAAACCAGTAATAACAGATTTGGAAAAGGCGGAAAATTTTGATCCCGAATTCACTCGTATGAAACTAAGTGATTTAAACATTAATGGAATTGATATTAAAAGTAATCAGGATAAAGAAGTTGATCACTTTACTGGATTTTCATATACTGCAAGCAACAGTTTTGTGGATAATTATTTATAAAGTTTTATAGAAGACCCCCTTTTTTTTATTGTTATAATTCAAAAATTTGGCAATTTAATTTAGAATTAACTAATGATTTTTCAGTAAGTTCCCAATCAACACCGAAAATGCCACTATTTATTTTTGGCATGTTTACCAAATACTTTGATGAAATATCAACATCGTTATCGAATTGTTTATTGTAATTGGCAATAATCTTCCTAACTGTATCATTCTCAATTAGTTCAGGATTTTCCAATTTATTCTTTAAATCAACCATTGCAAGTTCTGCATTCTTAGCAATTTCATGTTCGGATTCTTGACCAATTATGCTTGTAAACAAACAAACAATGATCAAATTATCCTTCAAACCTTTAACATATCCAGCATCTGAGGGATCAGCCGGTAATAATAATGATGTACCTACCAAGTCATTTGGAGAATCAGAGGAATGACAATATGTATGGTATAATTCATAACTGCTAAAATATCTTGATTTGAAAACACTTGCAATGCCGCCACCCCAAATTCCTAAACAGTTACAAGCATGTGCTAATAACAATGGCTTGGTTAATGTTGTTTTTGTCAACTGGAATAGATCTCCTTTAACGTATTTTATCATTACTTGAAGAACGACGATTAATGGTAAAAGAAACTGATTATTTGGAAAAGAATTTAGTACGAATACCTAGAGATTTCCTGTAATGACAAAGAAATTCATAATTATTTATCATTATCTTATCGTACGATCTGGCCATTTAAACTATGTTTAGTTTTGACTGTGTATATAATATATACAGTAATGGAACAGACATTTGATTTTACTTGTGATCTTTAGCTATTTAATTCGTTATTGTAAGATTTGGGAATAAATACACGACAATTTATTGGATTTTCTTGAGATGGTAGCGCATACTTAATATCCTGCATATAATCTTATGATTAAATGTATAACCTTTCCCGAATGGAACAGTCTGTTTACCTATTTCCATAATCAATCATCTATGATCGTCATACCATTGTACTCTTCGATTCCTTGCTTGTTTCATAATTAGTTACTTCCCAATATAGTAATGCCGGTAATAACCAGTAACTTTAGAAATTTTTCACATTTGCACATCTCGATAATGTTCTAACAAAAATTATCCTGACACAAACACAAAAATAACCCGAATTATTATAATCCAACATGATGACTTACAACAGTACGTTGTTATGGATTCACCAGTCTAGATTTGGTTTTTCTACTTGGTAAAGGCTAGTAAAACCTTTCTCGTGGTCGGTATGCCGATCCTTGGCACAACTCAAGGAACGTGGCTATTGTCGGTTTTGCATAATCACGTAAAACCACCCCTACAGTATCCTCATTCAATCTCCTAATACCAACAAGGTTTCTGATCAAAGAAACAAAGGTGGTTTAAGCCAGTCTAAGTTAATTATATATCAGCAAGAAGCAGCATTGGCACTATTACACCCGTCCATTACATTACCTCCTTAACCAACTGTGTGATGAGCCCACTCTGGTGTCCAAATGTGGTAATCGCAAAATCTGAAAACTCTGCAAAGTTTCACCGTTTTCCACCACATACATACACATATTAAACCCTACAGTTATCGTCAAAACACGGTTCTTGGTGATTCGAGCATGGATCCGGAACTCATTAAAGATTTGAAAACCTTGAATAAATCGTTACATGCAAGTAATTTATCCACACGAAATCGAATATTGTCAATATTAAAAGACTTTCAATTCACACTGAGGATAAAAAATGACAACTATCCTACCTATCCCATCATTCCCAACGACAGATGTGGACGATGGTACATCAATTCCACCATTTACAAAGGTCTAACACCGTCGTATTTCAAGTCAACGGATGGACATACAAACAATTGGTCGTTTTCCACCCGAAGATTGAATTTACATTTGTTAAAGACAATTGCTACTTACAAAGGATTGATTATCATTGATTCCACCAGACGAGGTAAAAAAATCCCCGATTCGTTGAGTAAAACGATACCTATTTGGATATCCATTATTAATAAGTTCATAGATGTGGACAAATCGTTCCATGATACGTTAGTAACACCGGTTGAGACGGTTTCTCGATATGAACATGATCGAATTTTAGATTTGATGCCTGATTTTTATTCAAATTTGGAAAAGTTTAAAGATTTGATAATGGATAAAATAAACGAGTCTAAGATCGATAAAGTTTTGAAACCGTTTTGGATATATCCGCATTGTACAATGTTACCCACGTTTACAGGCACTGAAGACTATATCCCCATAATTTTGATATCCGTCAGTGAAATGTTTCAAGATGGTGAAAATAAATGTAATGGATATACTTATGTTCAAGGTGCAGGAGACGATCATGAGTTGTGGTCACCGGGACTAACGCCAGAGTTATTTTGGGCGAATATTGATGACTTTGACGATGTTTTCAACATGAATGATTTGCAAGTCGATGAATTGATCGATTCGATGGTGTTGAAAGAGAAGGAAAAAGTGGGGATGTTGAATGACAACAACTTGTTTTGGTGTGATGATGATGGTGCTGATGGTGTTGTACAAGTGAATGAATATCTATCGTTTGGGAAAATCGAAAAAAATGTAACGTTCCAAAACGATCCGTCAAAAGATTTGAAGTTTGATAAAATCTTCGTACTTGAATCAACGTTTAACGTTATAAAGGAAGATAATGAAGAGGAGGATGATGATGATGATGATGCTAGGATTTTCAAGTTTGATCTTGATTCGGGATCCAAGAAATCATCGAAACTGTTGAGATTGCAAATTCCACGAATCATGCAGCTTTACAATCCACTAGAAAAAACACTTGTGTTGTGTAACAACGGAGAAGATATGTCGGTGGCTATTATTTTATGCATGTTGAATTATGGGAAATACAAATTGGATATTTCCAAAGAAACAATACGGCGAGATTTAATTAGATTAATAGATTTGAAAAAGGTGAATCCACAGAGGGCTACGTTGAATTCAGTGAATTCATATCTATTATCATAAGTAAGTAAACAATAAATAATTAGAATAATTAGTAAAGTATAAAATGCAAGCAAAGAAACCTTTTTTTATAAAATATTGACAAATGAAGTGAAGGGATTGCAAAAAAACTAAAATTTTGGGAAACGAATGATTATTCTTCTTTCTTCTACTTATCAGGAGTTGGAGATGCCGGATCAACATAGTATTTCTTTTGGTTATTGTTATAATTTTTTCTTTTGTTATTATTAGAATACCTTTGTTTGTAATACTGATGATGAGGCTGAGATTGAGGTGCCGATTGAGGTGGATACATATGATAAACTGGGAATTGTGGCTGTGTTGGGGTATGATAATAATTTGGTGGTGGATAATAGTTGATTGGAATTTGAACTGGAATTAAGTCATTGGAAAAGGTGGTGTTGTTGTTATTAATTTTAGATGACGAAGCTGAAGAAATAGAGGACCGTAATTGATTGTAATTTAAGAATTTGGAATTTTTAGGGGTTTGTGGGGTGAGATAATATGGCTGTGAAGTAAGGATATAAGTTGGTTGTGTATCGGCATATTGGTCATTATAATTTAGGTAGTTGTTATTGTTGTTGTTGGTGTTGTAGTTTTGATAATGATGGAATGACGTATTTGATGAATTTCTTGAATTGTAAAATTTGTTGTTAGAGCGATGACTTTTATGATTATTATTAATATTATTATTCGAATTCGAACTGGACAACTTGGTCAATTTTGGTAGGTCAAGATTTGACGAAACGACAGATATTGATAACGTATCTGTTATAGTATCGGTTATAATATCAACTTCATCATCATCATCATCGGGATCTTGGTCTTGTTCTACTCCATCTTGTACATCGTCACCATAGTTTAAATCTGCAACAGCACTATTATTTGCTGATGAGGAGATGATGGTATTGTCATTAGCATTAACATTATTATTGCTAGTTAATCGATTTACTTTTTTTTTGGCGGAAGGTGAAGAAATTCCAATACTTTCAAAGGCCGACTCAAATTTAAGTGCAATTTCGGTATCAATTGAATTATTTTCATTATTTAACATATAAGAAAATTGAGACTCATTATCCGAATATAAATCGGAATCATTATGGAAATTTCTTAAACGATTGTTGATGATGTTTTGTCTTTTCTTTTTGTTTTTATTTTTCTTTTTCTTTTTCTTTGGAGGATTGCCACATCTATCCTTACCATAAAAAATGAGTAAATCTTTATATTTATTATCAAAACTTGAATGCAAATTGTCTAAAAATTCATGATCTTCATTACCAAAATCATTGACTGCTTGAATACAAGATTTTATGTTTGTGAAATTTATAAAAGCACAAGCACCATTTTTGAAATAATTAATTTGTTCGATTTCTCCAAATATTGAGAAATCTCTACGTAAAATAGCTTCAGTTGGGATTTTTTTGAATATTTTTTCATTATTAATTAGATCATAATCATTTTCATTAGCAATGTCTTCATTAACACCTATATATAGATTTCTAGTTGCATTATTTTCCAAGATTTCCAGTTTAATAATTTGGTCTAAATCACCATTATTTTTACCCCAACCAACCTTAATAAATCTTTGATTAATAAAGATTTTTTCCCTTGATAAATTAGCAATTACATTAGCAGCATCCAAATGATTTATAAAAGTTAAATAAGCAACTCTTCTATCAGGGAATAATTTAATATTTTCTAAATTACCACCTCTAATTATATTACAAATATCTTCAATGGTTGTATTTGCAGTTAAATTTTTTAGTGATATGGTTCTGTTATTTAAATTAGTTGGTAATTGATTATGAGATTGAATTGGAGTTGAAGGGAGAATGTGATCACTAGGGGTGGTGGTAGCGGTATCATTGCCAGTTGAATATGAGACATGAATTTTATTTAAAGAATCGCCATCATTTGAATAGAAAATATTACAATTTGATAAAATTGAATTGGATAAAGGCAATTGATTAAAACATTTAATTGAATTTAAAATTGAAGTAAAGTATACAAAAATTGAATTTTTTTCTAAATTAAGTTGAATCGAGGAAATCAAGCCGAATTTATTTAATTCATTAATAATTATGGAATCTGTTATATTAATTGGTAAATTTGATAAAAACAAAACTCTGGTTGCACCATTATTGTTAATTTGGAAATTGAGGAAATTTGAAATTTTTAAAGATTTTACTTTAACTATTTTCAAGTTTTCTAAATTGAATAATTTATCTCGTTGACTATTGAGATATTCAAAACATTGATTAGCAATGAGATAGTCAATGAAAGTGACAATGATGGATCTAGTATTGGAATTCTGTGTACTGTTTAGATCGTAATAACACGATTCGATAGGACCGAAAGAAATGACAGAGAGGATATCAGAGAGTTGGATGTTTAAGGGTAAGTTTTCAAATTTGATAGATCTTGGCGAAACTTCATAAATGTCATTGTTGGTATCAGTAGGATTGTCATCATCATCCCTTTCAGTTTCTCTCTCCTTTTCCCTTTCCTCTTCTTCTTCAAGGTCTTCATCTTCTTCTTCATGAATGATGGAATTCTTTGAGTTTGAGGATAGTTGGTTGCTCAAACTTGAAGAAGAGGGAGGAGGATTAGAATGAGAAAAATGATGAGGTGACGCCTCGCCATTGTTATTATTGTTATTGTTTGAATTTTTGAAAGAATGTTCAAAAGAATGGTAGAAGGGAGAACCCATGACCATTTGTTTAGGTAAGAAACGTTGGTATTTGTTTTCAATTGAGGGGGAAGGTTGAACAGGTGAGATGGTTGATGGGGGACCCGAAGTGAGTTTTCTTCTCAAGGGAAGAGGGTCAGGTGGAAGTTTCATCATGGAAGACGAGGTGGGCGGAGACGAGCATGGAGATGGGGAATCCTGTGGCGATGGCGATGGGGATAACGAAGGTGAGGCCATGGACGGTGTAAACGGGAGTGAATGGATAGAGACTGGGTTGTATTGGGGATGGCCAAGCGGGTTGTTGTTGTTGTTGGAGGGGGAGAAACAAAGGGGTATATCAGAAAAACTAGCAATGGGGAGCCAAACAATGAAAGTGGCAAGATGGAAAAGAGCAAGAGAGAAGCGTGGAATGAAAAAAGAAAAAAGAAAGAGCGGACAGCAAAACGAACAAGGAAAAAAGGGCGCGAACAAAGCAAGTTAGTTAGTTAGTTAGTTTTGTTGGGGATATAAATAACTATTGGAATATAAACATAAACATAAAGAGAAATAGATATAAACATAAACAAACCTATATTACTTATGCGGAACCAGCAACCTTCGCAACGTGTTCTAATAAGTCAACAACTCTGGTGGAGTAACCGTATTCATTATCGTACCAGGAGATTAACTTGACGAAGGTTGGGGTTAAAAGGATACCTGCCTTTGCATCGAAAATAGAAGATCTGGAGTCGGAGATGAAGTCGGTGGAGACGACTGCTTCTTCGGTGTAACCAAGGACACCCTTTAATTCACCTTCGGATGCAGCCTTGATAGCAGCACAGATTTCTTCGTAGGAAGTTTCCTTCTTTAAGTTGACGGTTAAGTCGACAACGGAGACATCGACGGTTGGGACTCTCATGGACATACCGGTTAACTTACCTGCTAAAACTGGTAAGACCTTACCGACAGCCTTTGCAGCACCAGTGGAGGATGGAATGATGTTACCGGAAGCGGTTCTACCACCTCTCCAGTCCTTGTGGGATGGACCATCGACGGTTTTTTGGGTAGCAGTGATGGAGTGGATGGTGGTCATTAAACCTGCGTCAATACCGAAACTGTCGTTGATGACCTTAGCTAAAGGTGCCAAACAGTTAGTGGTACAGGAAGCATTGGAGACAATGTCTAAGTCCTTGGTATATTCCTTGTGGTTAACACCGACAACGAACATTGGAGCGTCCTTGGAAGGAGCGGTGATGATGACCTTCTTTGCACCTGCCTTTAAGTGCTTGGAAGCTGGTTCAAGAGCGGTGAAGACACCGGTGGAGTCAATGACGTAGTCAACGCCAATCTTACCCCATGGGATGTTTTCTGGGTCTCTTTCGTTGAAGACGGTGATGTCGTGGCCGTCAATGACGATACCATTTTCCTTGTGGGCAACTTCACCCTTGTACTTACCGTGGGTGGAATCGTACTTGAACATGTACGCTGCGTAGTCGGAGGAGATGAAAGGATCGTTGACTGCAACGACCTTGATGTCAGGTCTGGAAAGAGCAACTCTTAAGACGAGTCTACCGATTCTACCGAAACCGTTAATACCAACTGTGATAGCCATTGTGATGTGAGATTGATTAGTGTGTGTGTGTGTTTTGTGTCGAACAAAGACGGGGAAAGGAAGAAGAAGAAGGGAAGAACAGAACAGAACAGAACAGAAACAGAGCCGCCAGTGTTATTTGCCACCGAAGAGTAGCAGACAGGTGTGCTCTTATTTATACGCTCTCGGTCTGCCACGCCCACACCAACAATCGCTAGAAACTGTCCGCAAACGCTCAGCGGTGACCGCCCGGGTGGCGCTGTTCCAAACAGGCGCGACCTTTTTGGTTTTCGGGCTGTGGGGCGTGCGAGTGGTGTGAGGAGCGGGGGGCGCCGGAGTGAGGGGAAGCGAGAGAGGAGAGAGGAGAGAGGGAGGGTGTCAGCTGTTGCTGTTTTGCACGTGGCAGGGGGTGCAGCAGGTGCAGGGGGTGCAGGGGGTGGTGTGGGCTGTGCTCGGGTACTGTACTGCAATGCCATGGTGGTGTCGGGTGGTGTACTACAGTGGTGTGTGGAACAATTCCATACAACACATCACAACACTCCATAACACTCCATAACACTCCACTCCACAACCCACACCACGCAACCCCCGGGAACGCTCTACTCCGAAACCGCCTGCACTATTCTTGGCAGTCCGTTATGCAACTGACACATCATAGTACATCTTAGTACATCTTAACTTACATACCTTACATAACACTCTACACTACACATCACTCCCACGTAAACCCGTAGCCGTCCTCCACACGCTGTCTCTTCTGCTTGGGCTGCACGTTCCCGTCGCCCAGCCCCTCTAGCTCAAAGTCCAAAAACGGTAATCCCAACGACGCATCCACCCCAAAGTCATTCAACATCAACAAGTCACTGAACGACTGGTTGTTGTTGTTGTTGTTGTTGTTGTTGTTGTTGTTGTTGTTGTTGTTCTGGAGGTTGTTCTGGAGGTTGTTCTGGAGGTTGTTCTGGAGGTTGTTAATGCTACCTTTCATACTGCCCATACCGCCCAGTCTGTTCATCGCATCAACCTCCGCTTGTCGTTGTAGCAAATCAATCTGCTTCTGCAGATTGTCCTGTTGCGTCTGTAGAAACTCCTGTCTTTCTTTAATCAACAACCGTTGTCTCTCAATGTCATGAGTATTATTACCACTACCACTACTCCCCTCCCCTCCTCTTACCCTTCCACTATTCTCTTCACCACCACTCTTTAAAATCATGTTCAGACTCTCCTCCTCCATCACATTCGGATCTTCCTTCATAAACTTAAATATATCCTCCTCCTTATCTTCGTCCCCATGGTGTTCCCTTGTGCCCATGTCCTCATCCTTCTTCTCCATTTCTCCATTCATATTACTAAAGATATCATTAAGTGCAATGTCTTTACCACCCTCTCCTTCTCCTTCTCCTTCTTTCTCCCCTCCTACTCCCACATCCACATCCTCCTCTTCCTTAATAACAACATCTTCTTGCTTGATGTTACTCCGTAACCCACTCTTCTTCTTACCACCCCCGTTCAACACCCTCTCTTTTCTAACCCCCTTCTTATCATTCAGTTTCGGTTGTGATAATATCATCTCAATCGCGTGTTCTAGACAACTAACACAATTGTTCGACAAACATCCTAACAATCCTATCCTGTTCTCAATCTTCAACTCATTGATGATAAAACTTAAAAGTACTTTAGCTTCTTGAAATAATGACCCACCTCTAGTATATTCTAATGCATTCTTCGCCGCTAATAATGAAAATCTTGCCATCTCTCTCGCAATGTTAATAGGTAATGGCAAAAAATAATAATGATATTTCTTACTATTCAATAACTTCATCGTTGTTAAAATTGATGTTGTTGCTTGTTGAATACTTAAAAATGCAGGTGAACATTTATTAGATGTTAAATAATTAACCGTTGATTCATTAGCTAATAATGGCATATAAATTAATGCTTTAGCTTGATAATATAAATAATAAAATGTTAATTGTGTTTCACTTAATTGATTAATCCTATCATCATTTTTATTACTACCTCCATCATCAATTATATCATTGATGGAAATACTATTAGGTAAATTTCTTCTCCAACCTTCTAATAAATCTTCCATAATTAAACATTTGGATTCATTAATATGTGTTTGTTTCATATCATCACTTCTTTTAAAAATTGAATCAACTATACATCCTAAAATTTTAGAATATCTCATAATATTTAATGCTGAATCACAAACTTTACCAACTAATGATAATTGTAAATTATTCTTAAATGTAATTAAACTAATATCATTATCATTATTATCACCTTCACTTGATGATGGTAATGCACATTCAATTTCATAATCTTTTAATAATCTTGGAACTCCTAATATAAATGCACTAAAACTATCCAATGTATAATTACACCAAAATAAAATTCTTCTTTCACCTTGTTGTAATTTAGAAACACTGGATCCATTAGATCCTAAAACTGCTGATGGACATCTATGTAATCTTAATTGTTGACTCATTGTAATCATTCTACCTCTTAATTCATAACTAGTTGTTAAATCATCCGTTGCTAAACAATATAATAATTCAATAGTAATTATTTGTAATGAAGAAATAGAACACATACTTGACATATTAGATTGTATCAGTTGTTTAATTAAATGATCATAAAATTGTAATATTTCATTATTACTTGAAATTTTCCTACTATCTTCATTAATAGATTCTAAAATTTCTTCATTACTAAATTTACTAGCAATATTATTTCTTTCATTAGAAATCATCACTAAACAGGTAATAATAATTAACAATTCTCCAAATTTTTCAAATCCAATCAATTCACCATCTTCATAATCTAATTCTCGACTTTTAATAAATCGTTTATAATTATTCATAAATATTTCTTTATTTAATATAGGTATTATCGTATTCCACGTATTAAAGAAAATAGTTATACAAATATCCAAATTGATATTATTTGGTAAATTCAAATTTTCGAAAAATCTCTTGGATTCATCCTTATTTAATTGATTAAAATTAACTCCATTAAAACTAATTGGAAATAATGTGTATCTGGTATCTTCATTATATGCTTGTTTTAATAATGCAATTGATCTAGCTGTTAAATATGGTGCCTTTGAATCAAATCCATGCGTTTTAATGATTCTAGCTAATAGCGTTGGAATAAACAACGTTTCTTCCGTTGATCTAGGAATGGAAGCTGCAATTAAATTTGCCAAATTGAGAAAATTTTTGGTCCGCAATTTATTTTGAAGTGAAATGGCAGCTGCTGCTCCGGGTGCATTGATTTGTTCAAATGAATTAGGATTATACACAAACCTTTTCGTAGTTGCTGATGATGCATTGTTATTAGGAAATGCAATGTGATCGTCTTCATAACCTCCTTCGTCTTCACTATGATCATTAAACTGTTTTAGTAAACTCTTCTCCCTTGCAAAATAACTATCATTACTAGAATAAAGTGAGTCATCATCACTCAATTCACCTCGATCAATATCAACAGATCCCGCAATGGAAACAGGTCTGTTGATAACTGAATGATGCATACCACAATTACAATTCTCATCATGTGTATGTACATCCAAAACTGATGATGTTGCAGCCCTATTATTATTGTCGATGTTTAATTTTAAAATATTCTCACTGTTTAATGCATTTGCTGGAGTCGGCGATAATGATTTCCTTAAACTAGTTTCATTGCCATTGTGATATTGTGATAGTATAGGAGTATTATTATTAGTAGTAGTAGTAGTAGTATTAGTATTATTATTATTCGTATTATTGTTGTTGTTCGTGTCTTCATGATCGATATTAAATGAAATATTATTTCGTATTTGGGTATTTGCAGAATTATGCGTATCAATACCTCTTTCACAAGATGAAGAAGATTTCGAAATATCAACACCATTCATTTGAATATCAACATCTAGATTACCATTGCTGTTATTGGTAATATTGTTACTGTTGCTGTTGTGGTTAATGTTAATGTTATTATTATCATTGTTGTTGTTAATGTTATTATTATCATTGTTGTTGTTATTATTATTATTAGTAGTAGTAGTAGTAGTAGTAGTAGTAGTAGTAGTATCACTATTCTTTAAACTTAGTAATTTTTGAAGCTTTTTATTTTCATACTCTAAAGACCTGACTCTTTCTTCTAACGACTCGGTATAACCTCTAGGAAAAGCTTTTCTTGCCAATTTATCCGTAAATATGCATTCCAAACCAACAGCCTTACAATTAGCACATTGTTTACGGTCTTCAAAATTGTTGTTCTCTTTATCGGTGGAATCTCTGTTACTATTATCGTTGGAATTATGGGTATCTGAATCATCGTCATAAAAACATCTGATTTTCTTCTTCCGACATCTATCACAAGCAACAGAAACCCTTACTGTGTTGGAACCCGGTGGTTTTATAGTCTTCGATTTGGTATTAGCATTCGTATTGGCATTAGTGTTAGGAGTTGACCCTGGAATAGATGCCGATACCGGAGCATGGTTCAGAGGGAAATTGTTTCTGGCGGTGTCTTGGGTGGTCATTGCAACGATAGCTGTGGATGTCTTCTGCTGCTAAAAAGGCCACTGCTGTCCTGGGGGGGAACGATGTAAGGTGCAAGTGAGTCTTGTGAACAGAACAACTGTCCAAGCTTGGGGTTGAAGAGAAGCCCTGACCGGGGCAGAGGAAGAAAAATGGAAAATGGAAAATGGCCAAGAGTGAGAAAGGTGTTAGTCATTGTCCGCAGTATAAAAGGACAGCGGTTTGCACTCTTCCAGCGTAATGTTGTGTCTTTCCTGGGAAGGGCCACCACACACAACAGACACCAGCCAGGACAGACATCGTGGTCAGAGGACCACAGTGGCCGTCTTGGGGGGCGTGCAACACGTATATTATGATGATACCCATTACTAACAACGAATTTCTTCACCTGAAAATTCATGAACGAAAAAACTTTGACAGAGCTTTTTAACCCTGATTGATATGTGTTGTACTTGTAGGTGGTGTGTGTGTGTTGTGATCTGTGCTTGTAGTTTCCCTGTAACAGACTCCCAGTATGCCATGTTCTTGTAGTTTCGATTGGCACAACCGATAATCCTTCATCTTCACCTGTCCTTTTTGATCTGAAATTTTTCAGGACAAATTTAATTGTTTTTACTTGATTTCTAATCGTATCAATACTTCACCCCTTTTCTTCACACTCTTCTTTCTTCACAGAAGGATGTCCCATCATGATGATTCAACACCTGCAGTATGTGACACCTGTCTAGGTGACAACCCCTACGTGGAAATGAAGAGATTGGTAAATGGTGCCGAATGCAAAATTTGTTCTTCGCCATTCACTGTCTTCAAATGGAATTCAAAGAAAGGTACAGGCAACAACTCAACTGCTAATTTGAAAAAAACAGTAATCTGCTTAACTTGTGCAAGATCCAAAAACTGTTGTCAATCTTGTTTACTAGATTTAACATTCGGGATAGATTTGAAAACTAGGGATAATTTATTAAAATTGGCTAAAATTGATAATCCAAATCAGGATATTGTTACTAATGCCAAAAATTTAACAAGCAGATTATACAATTCAAGACAATTAAAGGAAAAATTTTCAAATGATGAAATTCATCATTTGGCAGACAATGATGATTTGAAGTCAAAACTTGAAACAAATCTACAGAAACTGGTTGATAACAACAACAAAGAGAAAAAAGATAAAATCAAGCCATCCAATGGTTCAATTTCTAATAAGGAGCTACTGAATTTAATCAAATCATTACCATTTAATGGTAATCTCCACTTTATTCCCAAAAATAAAATGATCAAGTCATTCTTCTTTTTCGGAAATAATTCAAGTTTATCAATGTTTGAAATTAGAGATTATTTTATAAACTTATCATCGGAATTTGATAAATATTCAATAGATTCCTTATTCACTGAATCAACTGGCAAATTTGGGTTTGTTGAATTTCAATCACGTTCAATTGCTGAAAAAATTGCCAAGTTACTATCAAATTCAAAAAATTCTCCATCTTTAATCATTATAAATAACAATCCAATTAGATTATGTTGGGCAACAAGTGCAAAAATGACATCATCAAATTTTTCAAATGATGAACTAAATAAAATTGCACTAATTGTGAATAAACAATTGATAAAATTATCGAAAACTGATTCTGCAAATACAAACTCCAATACAAAACTACAAGCAAAAGTTCAGAAAGTGAGTAGAAAAACTTGAAATTCAAACTAATATTCCATAATATTCACATCTTCTATATTTTTTCGATAGTGGCTCCCATTGAACCAGAATTCTATCACTAATTGGTAAGATTAAAAACCCGGTTAAACTCAATTCCTTAACTCTGGCCAAACTTTCAATATAAATTATCTTTGTTTTAGCCAATCCGAAAAACTTCAATATGAAAGTCATGTATGCAATTGGAATTGCAGTACCTGGTCCATTTGTTAGTAAAACATCTGGTTGGTTATTTAAATTATTAAATATCAACACCCTAAATGTTGAAGAAAAACTAATTATGGTGTTTATAATTGCCTTAATTTTACCTTCACCAATATTTCTAGCTCTATAAATTTCACGAACGGTATAATCAACTCCTTGTATACTTTTCAATTTATCCTTTTCAAATAATTTTAACTTATTGATTGATGTTGAGTCCCCGGAACTTATAACATATTCACGTTTTAATTTAGTGAATTTCTCACTAAATTGTTCCAATATACTTATCATTTCTCCTGTATGACCACCGGAGCCCAATAATATGGTAACTTTGTATTGTTTATCAATATCGTTATTAAATAATGCAGGGTCCTGTTTCCCTAATTTTTTACCAGCTGTCGTACACGGTAAAATGTAAATCAATCTAAGTAGGACGGTCAGTATGGTAAGCAGAAGGATGGAGACAATGATGGCAAACTTTGTTTCGTCCATTGTCACGTTATTTAATGTTATCAATAGAAATAAAACAACGGATTTCCATGTGTTGGGTCAATTCTCCATTCTGTGTTTCTCCATGTTCATAATTGAAGTGTACACGATAAAATTTGAATTTCAAAAATGTGTGTGTGTCTCAATGTGGCAAGAAAAAATGTTGGAATCTTTTTTACGTCTTTCCTTTATCTTTGTTTCTGTTGAACAATCTACAAACATGTCCAATTACGAATACGAACACAATCTGAGCACCGGAACTACTCCAGATCCTGAATCTGCTTCTGAAGCAGATTTGGTAACTAGGAATGCCCAAAATATTAGACAAAGACGTCAAACACTTCAACAAGCAATAACTAATTTTTTAAGTTCTCCAGGTAATATAAATGCAAATATATCTAACTTTAATAATCTTGAAGCGTTGCTTAATGAAGGTTTATTTGAAGCCCAACCACAAATGGCTGAAATGCTACGTTCTATACTTCAATCAGTAGATAGTACTGACTTGTTGATGTTAAATCGAGTGGAAGACCCAGGTGTGCCTGAGTCATTCTTAGATACGTTGGAAAGAGTCGATATTAAAAGTTTGAAAGATGATGATACATGTCCTATCTGTACAATTGATTATAAATCTGATGAACATCCTTTAGTTGTTGAATTACCATGTAACTCAAAACATAGGTTTGATTTAGAATGTATTTCTCCATGGTTAAAAGTGCACAAAACCTGTCCCTTATGCAGAGTTGATGTTACGATTAAAAAGAAGAAGGAAGATATACCAGTTGATAGTGAAGAAGAGGAAGAGGCTTGGGAAATGTATGGCTAATAATTAATCATACTTATGTACATGATTTATATATATATATGATATATAATATTCGGGGTTTTATAAATGGAATGAAATGAACTATTTTCTATAAGGAAATACCGAAAGTATTTTATTTAGATTCACCATTTATTTGATTTATTTCCTTTTCAGATAAATGCTTTGCAAATACTGGATCTTTTAATAATTCCAATACCTTTTGAGAAACAGGATTTGTAATATCGTTTGATAAAGTTTCAATGGATGCTGTAAGATCATCAAGTGATTGTTGTGTACTTTCAATTGATTCCATCTTTGCAGATAACTTGAGTTCTTCTTGTTTATACATATTAACTTTAACACCCACACCCCAAACGGAGTTCTTCTTTAAATATGATAACCAAAGATCGACAACTTCATTATCAGAATCCCAAATTTTAATCATTCTACCATGAGTTTTTCTTTCAAAATTTTCTTTAGATTTTGCATGAACGAAAGGTGCTCTAATAACTGTCCATCTTTCTCTCTTTGTTGAAAGTGGCTTTGGACCGGTTGCTGGTAATCCTAAATAATATGCAGCTCTTAACGCAAAATCACAGAAAAATTCAAGGTTAACAGGGTCAAAACATTTAAATACAACCTCTGCCTTTAAATGACCATATGTAACATCATGTTTTAAAGGAGCATAATAGTTTAATTCTGCATTGATTGGAATTGGAGATTTTGCGCCTGGTGAAATAACTTCTTCGGTTAATACTTTTGGGCTGTAAGATTCAAATGTATCTATAAGTTTCGAAGTTGCTAATGTTTCTTCATCTAATTTTGGTAGGTTTGAAGTTGCAACCTTTAATTCTGCCAGTTCTTGTAACGCTTTATCTAAAGAAGCAGATGCTGGTGAAGATTTTTCAACACTTTCTTTGTTCATCGTTATTTGAGAAACAGAAAAGAATCTGAATGATGAGCGGACGGACAAGCGGGACACTTCTTTTCTGAGCGGTGCAACAAACATCATGGTGTTGTAACGGGTAACAAGGAGACTCTGCTGGAAAACAAAAAAATCTACAATATTGTTAGACACTGGTATTTGAACTGTGCCATTTCGTTAGATTCATGTTAATGTTTTCGACGAAAAGGTGAAAAAATAGTGAAATCTGACTGGTGCACGGATCGTATTTCATGCCTTCTCTTTATGTTATGCGATGAGAAACTCAATTGATGGAACTACAATAAACAGACTCAGAAGCTCTCTGTTGAGGGCTTCAAATGATAGATAACCGGTAAAATTAACTGGTAGTAGGGTCTGTATAATACATACCATTACTATCTAGTTTACAATAATCTGAACTCGCAGTAAATTGGCTGGTATTTTGTTCAATCGACGAAGTTCTCCTTGCAACAATGGATGTGTTAAATTCTAAAGGTATTAGTTTGCTCTTTCTAGTGTCCATATAAGATCATGACAATTGACATAATGCTATAATGTTTCTGTCCTTTGATCTATTGTTACAGAAATCCAGTAAATCAGCAAACCTTCTTGTCGTTCTTGCTACTTCTCTCTCTAAAACAAATATCTCTTTCTGGGTCACTATAAGAATAAGGAATTATCTAAAGTGATACTCTATTTACCCAGCAACTGTCCATCCACAGTCATTGTAGGACCATCAACGTTGATCTCTAAATCTTACTCGATATGTTTCGTTTACTATCAGCAAAATCTTTACAAGTGTTGTTAAATAAGATATACATTCTTATACATAACTACGTATAATTATACTTCCTTGTGAGAGGACATAAATATCTTCCTTCTAAGAACATACAAAGGACAATATTCCTGTGTAGACCTTGAAATGGTATTTCCCACATTCGTCGATTTCTTTGTCGAAATCCATGAAAAATTTTGCTTAATTACGTAAGATTCATTCTAAAATTATGTAAAGCTTTCTCTGGTTTTACATTGAAAAAACTATAGTATAGCTTAGACCCACCTACACTGCAGCCATGGGTAAGAGCAGTAAGGATAAACGTGATCTTTATTACAGAAAGGCCAAAGAAGAAGGGTGGAGAGCTCGATCTGCTTTTAAGTTATTACAACTGAATGAACAATTTGATCTTTTCAAAGATGTTAAAAGAGTTGTGGATTTATGTGCAGCTCCAGGTTCTTGGTCACAAGTTTTAAGTAAAGAAATTTTCAAGGATGGTCAAAATGATGATGCTAAAATTGTTGCCGTTGATTTACAACCAATGTCTCCAATAGATCATGTTATTGAATTACAAGCTGATATCACACATCCTAAAACGTTAGAAAAAATTATGGATATATTTGAAGGTGAAAAGGCAGATTTTGTTTGTTCTGATGGTGCTCCTGATGTCACAGGTTTACATGATTTGGATGAATATATTCAAGCTCAGTTAATTTTAAGTGCATTACAACTTGCAACTTGTATTTTAAAAAATGGTGGTACTTTTGTTGCTAAAATTTTCAGAGGTAGAGATATTGATTTATTATATTCACAATTAGGATATTTATTCGAAAAAGTCATTTGTGCAAAGCCAAGATCTTCAAGAGCAAGTTCATTGGAAGCATTTATCGTTTGTATAGGTTATAAACCAAGAGATGGTTGGGTTCCAACTCTTAATCCAAATTTATCAACTGAAGAATTTTTCCAAGAAATGAAAATTGGAAGGGCAGATGTTAATGAAAATTTACAATTCATTGATGAAGAAAGAAAGGTTGCACCATTCATAGCTTGTGGTGATTTAAACGCTGTTGATTCTGATGCAACGTATAAATTAGATGAAAATTTCAAATCTTTAAGTTTGGATCCTGTTCAATCTCCTACTGCCCCACCATATAAAAAGGCCTTAGAATTAAAGAGAAAGGGACAATTAAAAATTGTTAAATAAGTATATTACAGTTAATAGTTAATAGTTAAATTGGTTAAAGTTTCTATAAAGAAAAACTTGTGTATAATAATATTATAAAAAAATTATAAGTATAAAATGTAAAGTTGAAATTGATGAAAATAAACGAAAGTGATTAATGATAATCCAATTATTTCTTTTCAGCTTCACCCTTAACGAGAGCATCTGGCTTTAAGGTTGGGAATAATAAAACTTCTCTAATAGTATTAGAGTTAGTTAAGAACATTGCTAATCTATCAATACCACAACCCCAACCAGCAGTTGGTGGTAAACCATATTCTAAAGCATTACAGAAAGTTTCATCAATTAATTGAGCTTCATCATCACCTTGAGCCTTTTGGTTTGCTTGTTCTTCGAATCTTGCTCTTTGATCAAATGGATCATTCAATTCGGTATATGCATTACAAATTTCCTTAGTTGCAACGAAAACTTCAAATCTTTCACATAAACCTGGAATCTTTCTATCGTATTTTGCTAATGGTGACATAATTTGTGGGTGACCGAAAATAAAGGTTGGGTTAATTGATGCATCTTCAATTTCACCAACTAACTTATCTAACATTCTAGCATTAGTTAATGGTGGTGGACAATCAATCTTATTCTTAATTAAGATATTCTTTAAGAAAACATTGAATTCGTCAGTGTGGAAAGTATCTGCTGATGGGAACTTAATATCATAAATTCTTTCTAATTCTTCAATCATGTTAACTCTCTTCCAAGGTCTTGAGAAGTCTAAGGTTAATTCTTCACCTTCTGGACCATCTGGTTGGTATTTGACCTTATAATCACCAGTAATTTCCTTAACCATTTCAGAGAATAATAATTCGGTCATATCCATTAAGTCATAAACATCAGCATAAGCTTGATAGAATTCGCAAGTAGTGAATTCAGGATTATGGGTCATATCAATACCTTCATTTCTGAATTGTCTACCAATTTCATAAACTCTTTCTAAACCACCAACAACTAATTCCTTTAAGTATAATTCTGGAGCAATTCTCATGAACATTTCCATATCTAAATCATTATGATGGGTAAGGAAAGGCTTTGCAGTTGCACCACCAGCAATAATGTTTAAAATTGGAGTTTCAACTTCAATGAAATCTCTTGAATCCAGGAACTTTCTAATATATTGAATAATTTTTGATCTTGCAAGGAAAATTTCTCTGGTTCTCTTGTTCATAATTAAATCTAAGTATCTCTTTCTGTATCTTGCTTCTTGATCCTTGAAACCATAATGTTCAGTTGGTAACATGTGAAGACATGGAGTTAATAATTGAACTTTGGTTGCAAAAACAGATAACTCACCTTCACCACCCTTTGATGGATTGGTTCTACCTGGGTAACCTTCAACACCAATAACATCACCTCTTCTTAAAAGTTTATGCATTTCAGCGTAATCACCATCAGCATCTTGAGCTTGTGCCATGACTTGAAGGTTAATACCATTGTTTTGTAAGTTATAGAATTTTAATTTTTGACCAGCTTCTCTCTTGACCATAATTCTACCTGCAATGGTAACCTTGACATCAGGTAAAGTTTCACCCTTCTTTAAATGACCATATTGTTCAATGAAATCACCAAATTCAGCTGAAACGTGGAATTTATGTGGATAAGGATTACCTTCAGTGTGAGGCTTTCTTAAGTTGTTAATTTGAGCGGATCTGATTTCATAATATTGAGCAGGATTAACATTAGCTAATTCATCAACTTCCTTAGAAATCTTTGGAGCAGTTGCAGCAGCATTCTTTGCCTTTTCAGCTTTCTTTAATTCAAGTGCTCTTAATTTTTGTCTTTTCTTTAATTCGGATTTGGAGACATATTCACCAGTTGGTTCATCTAAATAAGTCTTTTGTAACGCTTCGGTGACTTGTTCGACCTTCTTTTCGACGGATTCGGACATTGTAGAGGAGTGTTGTTTCAGGCTAAACTAAACGAAACGAAACCAAACAAAAGAAAAGAAACATTCTATCTTCAGAAAACGACTCTAGGTTGGTTTTTCCATCATTTTTCACTTTCCAGTTGATGATGTCGAGAAATGGGAAATAAAATGGAAAATAAGAAAATAAAGTAGAAAAAGAAAAAAGTTCTGAAAAATTTTTCAATTTTCGTAATTTGAAAATTTCGAGTTTTTGGACAATTAAAGGAAACAGTTCGATGGAGAAATACTGTTATTTGTTTGCAAAAACATCCCTGGAAAACAGCTACCTTCAACATGTCTGAACCACAAGAACCATCTGTTGATGTCTCTCCATCATATACCGTCAAAATTAACGCCAGTGTTGCACTTAAATTAGCAAGTATTGGTGAAACTGCATCATCAAATATTACGACAGGTCCAATTTACGGTTTTGATGGTGTTGAATCAGATATTATCAGTGTCACTCATGCTATTCCATTCCCAACTTATAATAATGCTGATGATTTTTTCAATTTAAAAGCAACTAATTCAAGATTTCAACAAGATTATTTAACCAAATTAAAGACTGCTAACTTTACTGCTAACCTTTTAGGTTGGTTTGTTTGTTCAACTGGTGGTAAATTTATTTCTCAATCAATTGTTGAAGCTTTACATCAATTAAAGGAAAATTTTAGAAACAATAAAAGTGAAATTCCTTCATTATTAATTGTTTATGATCCATCAAAATCAATTGATGGTTATCTCAGTTTAAAATGTTTTAAATTAAGTGATTCATTTTTAAAGACAATTAAATCTGAAAATAAATTCATTGCTAAAAATTTAATCGAAAATAAGTTATCTTATAAGAATATACTAGATGAATTAACAATTATAATTAAATCAAATCATTTAACAAACTTAAAAATACAAGAATTTGATTTAGATGATGCATCAAATCAATTAGATAATTTATCAATCACACCTTCAACTTATGAAAATATAAAACAATCTACAGATCAATTAAATGAAGCAATCAATCACTTCAACCATAATTTAGGTAATTTAAACTATTTCCAAAGAAACTTGAGTAGAGACATTGCAAAAATTAATAAATGGGAAGCAAAGATTAAACAAGATAATGAAGAAAAATTAAAGAATGATCCAAATGCAAAGATAGAAAACGCTAACTGGAGAAAAGAATTCAAACTGTTACCACCATCTTCAAAATATGAATATTTAATTGCAACTAGTGCTGTTAATAACATTTGTAATAGTTTACAAACAATTGAAAATGTCGAATACGTTAAATCAATTGGTGTTAAAAATTCTATTTAGCTGTTCCTTTATTTCTTTTCTTTTAAATGATGTATAAAATTCTTAGTATAAACTTTGTAAGTAACAAATTTCAGAACGACCAAAGACTGATCTCATGGTTTAAAGATTATTGAGCTTTATAAACATCTTCGGAATCAACTTTTCACAATGTTGATTTCTATGATGAAAGCTAACGCATGTCATGCTTATGTAAATTTGTCTACTGTAATGAAACAATATCCCAGGGAATATTACAAAAGTTTGTATAGGTAATAATTTAATGTTTAAACAGGAAAGAACATGCTAGTTTAGCTGTTCAAATTGCAAGAATAAATTTTACAACCTGTTAGGTTTGAAGCTCTTAATATCTTACAGTTGTGCGCAATAAAGTAAAGATATAGTATTGATCATTAGTCATTAAGGAACAAGAACATTTATATATTGATACATATTCGGAAAATGAAAACAAGTTAGAAAATAGACTTGCTATTACACTGGAAACAAATAAAAAATAAAAATAAAATGCAAAAGTTAAAAGTGAAAAGTGAAAAAGTGAAAAGGTAAAAAAAAATGTAATAAATAAAGTAAATAAGAAAGGAAGTAAAAATAAGAAAGAAAATAACAGATGTTATTAGTTGATTAATTTACCTTGAAATTGACTTAACAAGAGATTGAATTTCATTCTTTTCAATATCTGTTATTTGGAAATACTTACTTTGTCTTTCAGCTTCTCTTTCTTCTTCTTCTTTCTGCATGGTCTTATCTAAGTTCCAGTACATAAAGAGGAAAAGGAACGCACAAAATCCACCAGCAGCTGCAATACCAGTAAATGGCCAGATTAAGTTTGGATCGACTAATGCACCAGAGACACCTTCAGAAATTGCTGATGAAATTGCTGAATTGAATAAGAATAATGCAGTAACTAAACCTTTACCATTATCTGGAGCTCTTGTATATGCAATTTCATAAGCAGTAGTGTAACAGAAACATTCACCTAACGCACATAAACCATAGTTAATGATTTCCAACCATGCGGTTAATGAAGATGGTTCAGCACAATCAGTTGCATAGTAACCACATGGTGAAGTTTCATAAATCCTCCATTGAATGATTGCAGAAACTGCAGAAGCTATTGCACCTAACATAAAACCAACGAAAATCTTATGAACTGGCTTGAAATTAATTTTCATTTTAACTAATGTTGGATAAATAACATAATCTAAGAGTGGAATTGCAACAACAATGGTAATTTGGTTAAAATTATTAAAGAAATCGTTTGGAATACCTTGAGAAGACATTGCACCTGCTTGAGCAGTTAACGTAGAACCTAAACCAGTATCACTTAAGTTGAAAATAACCCAGAAACTGAACATAATACATTGGGTAAAAGTAGATTTATAATCATTAACTTCAGCTTCAGTCCAAGGAATTGGAGTTTCATCTTTCATATTATAGTAAGGTTGACCTCTTGCAATCATAGCTGATGGATAAGCAAATGCCCAAAATTCTTTATTCCAAAGTCTTTTAATAAAATTACCCTTGAAACAAACACCGACGACTTGTAATGCCTTCTTTAATAATGAACCCTGTATAATTTCCTTCTTTAAATGAGGTTTGATAATTAACATAGCAATAACAACAATACAGTACATAATACCTGGACAAAGGAAGGCTAACCAATAACCAACATCTCTTGCGGCATATGAAGTTGCAATTTGTAAGAAACCACCAATATTAATTGCCCAATAGAAAATCATTGTTAATTCAGTAATTGAAGCATCTCTGTCAACATAAACAATTTCACCACTTGGTTCCCTTCTTAAAACATTAGATCTATAAGGATATTGATCAAGTAATAAGGGTAATAAATTAGCCTTAATAAAACCGGTACAGACAGCCAATGATAAAATGGCAAGAACAGTTGGAGCTAATGCAGCCTGTCCTTTAGCAATGACAGGTGGTAAAGCAGCAACAATAAATAAAATATGAGAAATAATACCAACCCAAACACCAATCATAATAGCTTTAAATCTACCTAATCTATCATCGGCAAGATAACCACCGAATAATGGAAGAACGTAGGCCAAGAATTGTAATAACATAACTAATGCATTTGCATCTTTTAGACCTAAACCTAAAGCTCCGGCATTACCAATTCCACCAGACATGACTCTACCAGTTGTAGAGCCCTTTGGTAAAGGTCTCATAATAAAATTGGTTAAAATACCTTGAACACCATAATAAGAACCTCTTTCAGCAAATTCAACAACTAAAATTAACATAGAAGCAAACGTAGGTCTTGTTTTAACATTTCTGTAGGTATGTTTATCTTCTTCGGTTGCAACAGCTAAACCTGAAGGATTATATTCATCTGCGTATTCAGCAATGTATTCACGGTCAGGTAAAACGGTGAAGTCTTCATCAGAGCATGAATTTGCTAATCCAAAATCATCAACAGCTGAAGGCTTCTTTTCATCAACTTCAGAAAATGA
Source organism: Pichia phayaonensis (assembly GCA_030558305.1). Lineage (NCBI taxonomy): Eukaryota > Fungi > Ascomycota > Pichiomycetes > Pichiales > Pichiaceae > Pichia > Pichia phayaonensis. The sequence continues at coordinate 28,451 of JAJMSE010000051.1, forward strand.
GTTTTTAGAATTAAAAATACCCATTTTATAAATATTGTGTAAATGCTAATTATTTAAAAACAAAGGTTTGAAAAAAGAAAGAAAAAAAGAAAAAAAGAAAGAAAGAAAAAATTAAGAATAACAAATTGTAAAACAAATGTGCACGGGACAAAAGATGAAGTGGAGAGGCCTGTTTATTTATATAAAGAGAGAGAAAAAAAAAGAAACAAATTTTCAAATACCGTAGATTAGATTAGAACAGATAATACATGATTCACTCACCTTGTCGATTATATGCCATCACAAGATCTGATTCGGTAAAAACAAATGGCTCATCTTGAAATTAGTGACCATGAGCCACAGTTTTACAATCAAATATAACATTAAGCCACATACAAGGCAGTCTACCCCACCAATGTCGCCCTTCTACATGTTATTAAAAATGGGTGGAAACACTAGCAAACCAGGCCATTTTGACATAACCAAACGGCCCCATCGGCCCCAATTTGGAAAACTGTGGGGCCGCATGCGGCTAAAAATGTCAAAGTGGGGCCGTTGAGTTTTTTTTTTCGGCGATGCCGTACACCATCGTTTCTTTTTCTCAGGATTAACTTTTAAATTCCTCAAGGATCTTCCAGATTTGATGTACGGGTGTGAGCGGAGATGCCAATTCTGCCACATTAAATCCGGATTTGACCAATTCATCTATGTAGAGCTGTAAAAGGGTTATTTCTGATAGTGAGATCCATATCATTCCGATAAGCATTCTGGTTGTCCTGGATAACCGTACCCTGTTGTTTGTTATCTTTCTGAAAAGCCAGGAGGCACCAGTTTCCATGACGATAAGCACAAACTGCGCTGGAAAAAAGATAAAAGAATAAAAACATTTCGTCATAAATTCGGGTAGATGTTTGATAAGATAATCATGGAATGGTATGTTGATATTGTAGCCTGCCCCATGTGCCCACGGCATATTTAAAGTGCCACAAGCGTGGAACATACCGGTAAATGTGAAAACTAATAAATACATAAGGTATTTTCTCCACTTTTCTAAACCATACCTTGGTTTTCGGTTATAATGTTTTGATTTATAATCACAACCTGCCAAGTACTTCGATTGTGGTACTGATAATTGATACATTAATTTATGCCACACATTACCCCATAAAGATTTGATTGTAAAGTCATTTTGAAAGGTGCCAAATAGTAATGGATAGTCATTCAAGTTTGCTGTTCTGAAGATGAAAACGTTTAAAAATTTGGCTATATCGTATAATGTTTCGATACCAAAATAGATACAATAAACAGATGCAAATGCGAGTACCAATTGATGTAACACTGACAATTTGGAGTTTGGATGTAGAAATATTAAATCTTGTAAATTATCTGGACCCCAACCTCGTGTTTTAATATAATCTGTAGATAAATATAAATGGAAAAGAATATCAAAGGTTGTATATTTCAATAAAAGTTTAACGAAAATGAAATGTAGTAACCATTCACTATTGGATAATTGCGGAGTCCCAAAAGGTTTTGAAATTTGCCAATTCCATCCATGACCCACTAAAGTGACCAGAATCGATCTTTGAACAGACCATTTAAACTTTTCCCAAGTACACGGTTTCAAAGCTCTAACATAGTCAAGGGTTTCAGTACCAGGTCTGTAATCAGTTAAATCAGGGTATTCGACAACAAAGAATAAATTAAAAGTATAAAAAAATAAGTTGAATAATACACCCTGCAAGGTGAGAGGAATGGATACATTATCCTGTGACGGATCAATCTTGAAAAAGAACTCAGCTTTAATCAAAATCGAAAAAAGAATGATACAAGAGACATACTTCCTATATGGCTCAGGGGGGAAGATGGTGAGACAAAGTGGAACGGCAGTGGCCCAGCATATATACCAGAAAAATGGCAACGACAAAAGAGATGTGAGATTCATGGCCAGACCCATCCAAAGGTCCGAAAACACCCTTGCAAGTACCAATAATCAAAGACACTCGGATACATGTAGGGACCAGTCAAGTTCTGAAAAATACAACAATCAAAAAAGAAAAAAATAACAATGTATGTATTCGGGCTGTGCTGATATTTCCTAATGGGGAAGGGACGGTGTGGCCATTTCGGGCTTTCACGAGTGATTCATTTCTGTTGCCGTCCTTGGGGCTCTAAATGCACAACAAGACAATGTTTATTATTACTAATCATTTCTTATTTTGTAACGGAAAATTTGTTAGGAAACACAACAACTAGCAACACCATTAAATTAAATGAGAGTATCGGATGCGGAATGTGCAATGTATGGAAATTGACAATCATGTGAGAAGTTCAAATTTCATGTGGTAAGATGACAGATATTGGCATAAACCCAGATGGAATGCGTTTTTCCCTGACGTGAATCTCCTTTATTAATTGCTTGCTTAATTACACAATGGCGGAGGTAGACATCTCAGTAAAGATTCAATTATTAAAAGATGACTTAGCTGCAATTTCGTCCTTAGGTTATAATGAAAAAACAGAACATTTAAATCAAGTTTCAAAACCACTAATTAGAACAATCTTCCAACTATTGAGTCAAGAAATTGAGGAATTGCCAACTAACCAAATAACATCTCTATGTGACTATTTAGTTCATTATCTAGGCCTTGATCATGATATCGCAATTGAATCCTTAATGTGCTTGTATAAATTAAAAATTGAAGATAATTTGCATGATATTTTAAATGATCAAATTGACAACTTATTACAGCTTCAATCTACAAAATTTGAAAGTTTCAAGCTAATTAAAATAGTTTCACACTTATTTACTTTTGATCCTGTGCTAAGTTCTGAAATTTTTAATAAGAATGCATTATTTATAAATTTAGTCACTAATGAAACTACAAATTTATCAAATAAGTTTGATGATGCTCCAAACACAGAATTCATCAATAATTTAAATTATTTGCTGGTCTTATTTTCAAATGCTTGTGTTGATGAAATTTCAAGATCACTAATTGCATCAATGTATTTTAATGTCATTTTAAAATGTTTATCATCAACTAAAATTGAATTACAACAATGTAAGTGCTATGCAACCACAATTACAATTAAATTATGGAGATTGATTAAACCAGAGACTTTGGATAATAATTCACAGCTCTTATCACTAAATAATTTATTAGAAGCAAATTTACAATCTTTAGAACACAGTTTAACAGGTTCTGTTGAAGGCTTATCATTGTTATGTACAAACATCATGATTAAACAAAAGGTAAGAAACGAGAAGATATTAAATATTCTATTTGATCTATTAGAGGAAAAGGAACATTTAAAATATGGTATAATTACCATTTTATCATTATTTACCCTACCAAATAGAGTTATGCAAATAAAACAAAGATCAATAATGACATTAAAAGACTCAAACAGTATCAGTAACATTGATATAATTACAAATAAGAGATTAAACAATTCAAAAGTGGATGATGATGAAAACCAAATTAATTACGTCATTACCGAATTAATTAAAAGAAAATTTATTTCAAAAAAATTAACTTTAATTTTTAAATCCTTAGAATCATCTAAGGGATTGGTTGGTGAATGTATTAAACTAATGCTTAATGTAATTTTTCCAGATAGTGCATATAATAATTTTCAACGTGATCTTTATAATGATAAAGAATTTCAGACTCTATATACTATTGAAATTAAACAAATTATAAAATTGTTAACTGCCTATTTAATTGGTACGTCACAAAACATTAAATATAATCAAGTTTCCTTCATTAAGTTTAACATTGAGTCCATGGAATTTCCGGAAGAAGAGCTAGCAATTCGTTCAATTGCAATTAAAGCTTTAACAAGTCCAAATATCAGCGTTCATATTAAAAAAATTTACAAAGATGACGACGAGTATAGTCAAGAGTTTGCGACGTCTCCTTTACCTTTTATAATGGAAATTCTCGTTCAACATGTCATTGATTTAGGCATATCAGTCGAATCTAAAAAAACACCATTTACAAGTTTAAAAAGACAATTATTCACAAATTTTGATGTTTACTATGCAATTACTTCATTAGGCGCATTGGCATCGTTGGGTTATAAAAAGGTCAAGGAAATAATTTTCATGTTTTCATTTGATTCAATTATTGATTTATTAAGCTCAGATGATTGGAAAATCCAATTTTCTTGCTTGCAATTATTAAATCAAATTTCAGATGTACCCCTATGTTTAGCAAAAATCTTTAATTGGGAAAATGAAGAAAATTCAAAATATCAAAATTTTGCAATTTTATGTTATTTAATCTTATCTGAAAAACCTGAAATACAAAAACTAGCATTATCATTTTTTTATTCATGCAGTAGATTCGATATTATTTCCTCAAAACTTGCAACAAGTGATTTGTTTTGTAAAAATTTATCAAAATTAATAAGCATTTCAAATCTTGAACAAAATTTGCAATATTATGCCATACTTATCTTATCTATCATTTTACCTTTGAAGGAAAGTGAACCAGACAACAAACTAGATGTTTTCAAAGATAATAAAAGTTTGATTGTTGAATTATCAGATGAAGATAATGAAGTGGGTGAAGTGGCTTCAGCAGTTTTAGCTTATTTTTAATCAACTAATTATTCAAAAATTTATCCTCAAATGATTTTGTTTGTGGATTATTTATCTTTTTGTAATACCTTTCATGTGGAGAAGCGGTCCTTGCAAATGCATTTTTTGGTATATTAAAAAGTGATGTATATTCATCATCCCCCAAATTTTCATACTCCTTACTATAAAAGTCTTTCATACTATTTAATTCATCTAATAACTCAATAGGCGGTTGAAGTAATTGTTCATAACTCAAACTATTTAATTCTAACTTATGCTTTTGTATAACCCTTTCGGATGAAATATATTCATGATCATAATATAGCGGGTTTCTATCTGATTTTGCAGAAATATGATTTTTATCTGTGGGATCAATATCAATAATTTCTAAATAATTCCTTCTTGGTAAGCATTTATCCAACGCAAGAAAAGCTGTTGGTGACAAATCTTCTCTTTCTTCATTAGCAAGATGAAGTGTTGGCTCTTTTTCGATATCGTTGATATCCTCAAAATCGAGTTGGATTTCATCGTTATTTTCGATAGTTCTAACTGTTTTGTCCTTATCAACTGGAGCAATTTCCTTTTCAATGTCCTTCATATTTTCTTCGGTTTCAACGATATTATTCTCGTTATCACGTATGTTCATATCAAGTTCAATTTCGTCTGTTGTTATTGTATCTGTTTTTATTCTTTTAGGTTCATTTTCTTTCTTTATATCGTCTTTACCATCAATAACATCATCATCTTTCCTTTTGTTTGATAATTCATTCCAATTAACGGTCGCTTGAAATCTAACATGAAGATGTGCACTAAACCAATGCCTTGGTTTTATGGATTTTAACAATTCCATATTAAATGGCGATCCAAGGCAATGATTCTTGACATCATTTTTAAAAAATGGTTTCTTCTGTAATAAATATGAGGTGCTACCATAGTCATAGATACCTTCAGGCCAATCGTGAGAAACCATAACCATATTATTTGAATTACTAAGTAATTTCAACTTAAAGTAGTCATCCTTTCTATAATGATAAACTGACTTTATGGATGAGCGATCATGTTGAAATCCATAATTATCTGGATTAAGGTTCATAAAATCTTTTTTCCAATAAACACCAGATAATCCACCAATTCTCAATCCCTTGTACCAAACAACGGATGATCTACCCATATAATAAATATTTGGTGCAACAAATCCACCATATTTTAATTCATCTAAATAATTTGATGCCTCATGGTTACCACCAATAAAAATAGTAAAAACAGTTGCTCTTTTTTTACCAGTATAATAATCTTGGAAATCTCCCATTTTTTTATATTTATCTGGAACACTCATACATTGTAAATCTGCTTGATTTCTTATGCTTTGAAAATCACCGCAAATAATTAACAAATCTACTTTTTTTTTAGCAATTGACTTATATATTTGATTTAAACAACCATGACAACATCCCTCTATCGCAACTTTCATTGGGTCTTGCCAAAAATCAACAATATTTTAACAAACATTTCTCCAAATGTGTGTGAAATTTCATGTTGAAATTGATTTTCTCTTTCTTTGTTAAATTTTGGCCAATTTTTTTTGAAAATGAAAAAATATTTTTTTTTTCATTTTTTTTCATGAAATTTTTTTTCAATAAAACTCTTTTCATCCGAAAGGTATATCTCTTTAGTTGATTCTTCATCTTTATACAATGGCTGTTCAAAAGAGAGGAAACAAGAGAGCTACAGAAGCAGTTACTCAAAAATCAAATAAAAGAACTAAACAAATTGATCCATCTGATTCTGAACCAGAATCCAATTCTTCTAACACAAAATCTGAAAGTGAGTCTGAATCCGAATCCGAATCTGAATCTGAATCTGAATCTGAAGATGAAGATGAAGATGAGTTAGATAAGATGGATGAATCAGGTGATGAAAATGAAGAAGAAGAAGAAGAAGAAAACGGTCAAGATGTTGACAATTCAAATAACATTGATAACCCTGATAAGAAAACTTCAAAGGAACAACATGAAGAACAAAGGAAACTTTTAAAGGAAAGAAAGAATAAAAGAAAGTCGGGTGTTGAAGTTGAAAGAATTAAAAAGTTATGGGAAAGATTAAGAGTGAGAAATCCACCAATGCCAAAAGAAATTAGAGACAAATTAGCAAATGAAACTTGGGAACTTTGTGAAGGTGTCTTAGGTGATTTAGTTTTAAAGCACGATGCATCAAGAGTTGTTCAAACATTAGTTAAATATTCATCAAAATCAAGAAGAGATGAAATCTGTAAAGAATTAAAACCTTTTTATTATAAATTAGCAACATCCGCTTATGGTAAGTACCTTTTAATTAAATTACTTCATTATGGATCAAAGGAATCAAGAGCTCTAATTATTAAAGAGTTACACGGTAAATTAAGAAAATTAATGAGACATAGAGAAGGTGCATATGTTGTTGAAGATTTGTTCGTTTTATATTCAACTGCAAAACAAAGACACCAAATGATTAGAGAATTTTGGGGTTCACAATATGCATACTTCAGTGATGAAAATGATACTAGAAATATTGTCGAAGTCTGTTCCGAATCTGCTGAAAAGAAGAAATTAATTTCTGGTAATTTATTTGGTACAATTAAAGCATCAATTGAAAAAGGTTCAGTTGGTTTTCAAATTTTACATGCTGCAATGAAAGAATATGTTCAAATTTTTGAAGGCCAAGAAGTTAGAGACTTTATTGAATTAATTTCTGAACAATTTGCGGAATTGGTTCATACTCCTGAAGGTTGTGAAGTTGCATGTATTGTTTTAGCTAAGGCAAATGCAAAGGAAAGAAAAGGTTTACTCAGAAGTTTAAAGGCGCATGCTGAAGCCTTAGCAACTAATGAACATGGTCAAACTGTTTTACAAGTTGTATTCATGACCGTCGATGATACTATTTTAGTTCAAAAGACTTTCTTAGCTGAATTTGAAGACAAAATGGGTTCACTCGTCACTAATAAATTTTCAAGAAGACCATTTTTATATCTTTTAAATGGCTTAGATAAATCATATTTTTCACCAATTGTTTTAAAAGACCTTGAAAGATATATGGAACTATCAAAGGAAACATCTAAAAAACCAGAAGCTGAAAGAAGATTCCAAAACTTAAAATCGTTCTTACCAACTTTCTATAAATGTTTCTTAGATAAACCATATGAAATTTTAAACGAAAATATTGGTGCACAATTTGTTCAAGAATTAATATATAATAATCAATTCCCTGAAATCAGTACAGATTTAAGAACTAAAGCAATTGATACAATTATTGATTGTGTCAGAGGTGATCTCAGTAATGAAGAACATTTAATTAACAAAGCATATACTCCAAGATTATTAAAGTCATTAATTCAAGGTGGTAAGTGGGATAAGATAACCAAGCAAGTTGTTGAAATTCCAGACATCAATTTGGGTCTTCCATTTGCTGTTAAGTTTATTGAAGAAATATTTGACTCTGGTAAAGATACTGATACATTAGTTAGTTGGATATCTCACAAAGAAAGTAGTTTTGTTTTGGTTTCATTACTCGATAAAATTCGTCCTTCTTCCGCAGAAAAAAATGGTAAAGTATTTGTCAAAGCATTAATGAAACAAGAAAAATTCATCAAAAAACAAGAGGAAGATAATAAAGGTGCTGCATTACTTTACAAGATTCTTAAAGATAATTGATTAATTACAGCCCATGTATTTATGTAAACTTAATATATAAACTGACGTAACACAATGTAAAGCACAACAGATTCATGTTCCAAAATATGTTACTTCTGTACACCGCGAAGTTTTCAGGGAAATTTCCGTGTTAATCTTTTTGATCTTTTGATGGATGGCAAATATAGAAGGGCAAAAGACCAATATCTTTTGTCCATTCTTCAGAAACACCACATATTTTATAAAAATGCCACCTAAAGAAGATTGGGAAAAATCCAAAAAACCAATTGATGATGAGGATGATAAAGCCATTGAAATTAAGCCTTTAAGTGAGGATGATATTCAAGTTTTAAAGACTTATAGTGCAGCTCCTTATAATGATTCAATTAAGAGCACAGAAAAAGATTTAAAAGATATAGAGACAAGAATTAAAGAAAAAATGGGTATTGAAGAAAGTGATACCGGTTTAGCAAATCCAAATTTATGGGATGTTGCAGCTGACCGTAAAAGAATGAATGATGAACAACCTTTACAAGTTGCAAGATGTACAAAGATTATTAAATCTGATGAAGCAGAAGATAGTGATGAAGTTGATGAAAAGGCAAAATATGTTATCAATATTAAACAAATAGCAAAATTCGTTGTTGGATTGGGTGAACGTGTATCACCTACAGATATTGAAGAAGGTATGAGAGTTGGTGTTGATAGAACAAAATATGAAATTCAACTACCTTTACCACCAAGGATTGATCCAACCGTTACAATGATGACAGTTGAAGAAAAGCCAGATGTTACTTATAGTGATGTTGGTGGTTGTAAAGAACAGATTGAAAAATTAAGAGAAGTTGTTGAATTGCCACTTCTATCGCCTGAAAGATTTGTTAAATTAGGTATTGATCCACCAAAAGGTATTTTATTATATGGACCTCCAGGTACGGGTAAAACTTTATGTGCAAGAGCTGTTGCAAATAGAACTGATGCAACATTTATTAGAGTTATCGGTTCTGAATTAGTTCAAAAATATGTTGGAGAAGGTGCAAGAATGGTTAGAGAATTGTTTGAAATGGCAAGAACAAAAAAAGCTTGTATTATTTTCTTTGATGAAGTTGATGCAATTGGTGGTGCTAGATTTGATGACGGTGCAGGTGGTGATAACGAAGTGCAGAGAACAATGTTAGAATTAATTACACAATTAGATGGTTTCGATCCGAGGGGTAATATTAAAGTTATGTTTGCAACTAATAGACCAAATACTTTAGATCCTGCATTACTGAGACCTGGTAGAATAGATAGAAAGGTTGAATTTTCATTACCAGATCTAGAAGGAAGAGCAAATATATTTAAGATTCATGCAAAGTCAATGTCATGTGAAAGAGATATCAGATGGGAATTAATTTCAAGAATGTGTCCAAATGCTACAGGTGCTGAACTTAGATCTGTTTGTACGGAGGCTGGTATGTTTGCTATCAGAGCAAGACGTAAGGTTGCAACTGAAAAGGACTTTTTAAATGCAGTTGAAAAGGTTATTAAGGGTAATATGAAATTCTCATCTACAAGTAGGTATATGCAATATAATTAGTACAATTAATTCTGGATTTTGTGTAAGTTATCTATTATATGTGTAAAATCAATAAACAAATCGTTCTATATAGAAAATAAAATCTGGAAAAAAAACACTTACCACCAACTACAACAACCCATACCATCGGTTTGACATGAAGCAATTAAAGCATAAGGTGGAGTTTGTTCCTTTGTTTCATCATTGTTCTGGATTTCAGTTGAATTAGTAGGACCTTTTGGTTTAACATTTGTAAATATTTCTTCTTCAACTCTAAAAGTAATTTTTTCATTAATATCTAAATATAATGTTGTATCTTCATCCATTTTCCAAATCCAAGCATTTTCGTCGATTAAAAAATGACTATTTTCAAATAATAGGGCTTTGGGAATAAATATATCATTAAAAAATCCAATATTAACTTTAATTCCATCAGCTGTACATTTTTCAATCCAACCTGTTAAAATTTCTCCGACAAATGGCTTAAAAACAACTAATCTACATGTAACATTAACATACATTGCACCATCTCCAGGCCTAAATAGACCAGTATCAAACTCTAATATATCAAATATCGATATAACTAGTCCAAGTTTCGGAATAATTTTGTTAGCATATTTAACATTTAATTCTTGTTTTATTGCAACCTCACGAGGTAAATTAAATAAATGTGGTGGGATTCGTATTAAATCAGATATTATAGACAATTGAAACATCAATATGTTCTAGTGTTAATGGGGTGTGTTTATATGTGGAAATAAGTTTCGTTTATTGCTGTAGTTTATTTATTTAGATTTAGTAATTCAAAAAAAAATTAAAAACATGTTCGATCTCTCTCATTCTGGAAAAAAAAATCCATGCACATTTGAGAAAAAAAAATAGTCAGAAAATAGTCAAAAATCAAATGCTAACAATTTCATTACAACATAAAGGAATATTTTGTAATACACACAAATAAAACAAAGGTATATTATATATCATGAATATATAAAGATATGATGAATAATAAATAAATTATAAAATTTTTTCAAAATTTTTTATATAAATCGAGTGGAAAAAGAGGGGGATGTAATATCATGAGAGAAGAAATGAAATAGAGCATTAAAAAAATGTAATTCCGTAATTTATCTAATAAGCTCTAACAGTTGGTGGAACTGGTTTACATTCTGCTTCATCTAAAGTGGTGGTGATAACTTTTCTGTAATCTAATCTAATTGGATCACCAGTCTTTTCTTGCCATGATAAAGTATGCTTTTGCCAGTTAACATCATCTCTTTCTGGGTAATCATCTCTTGCATGAGCACCTCTTGATTCTTTTCTTACAGCTGCAGAGTTAGCGATTTGTCTTGCACAAGTCAATAAGTTTTGTAATTCTAAAGTTTCAGTTAAATCAGTGTTCCAGATCATGGATCTATCAGTAGTCTTAATATCGGAGAATTTAGCTTCAATTTTTTCTAATTCAGAAACACCAGCATCTAAGTTTTCTTGTTCTCTGAAAACAGCAACATGCTTTTGCATTGCCTTTTGCATTTCTAATCTTAAGTCAGCAGTTGAAGTGTTACCAGATGCAGTTCTTAATTTATCTAAGTTTTCAATTGATTCAAAACCAATATCTGCAGGTAATTCCTTATGTGGCATACCTGGTTTCATTTCAGCTGCAATGGTGTGAGCAACAGCTCTACCGAAAACAACTAAATCTAATAAAGAGTTAGCACCTAATCTATTTGCACCATGGACAGAAGCACAAGCAGCTTCACCACATGCATATAAACCTGGAATAACAACATCTTCACCCTTTTCATTAATTGTTAAAGCTTCACCAGACCATTTGGTTGGAATACCACCCATATTATAATGAACAGTTGGTAAAATTGGAATTGGTTCTTTTGTAACATCAACACCTGCGAAAATTCTTGCAGTTTCAGAAATACCTGGTAATCTTTCTTGTAAGACAGAAGCTGGTAAATGAGATAATTGTAAGAACATGTGATCCTTTTGAGGACCAACACCTCTACCTGCATTAATTTCCATTGTAATAGCTCTTGAAACAACATCTCTACAAGCTAAATCTTTTGCATGTGGTGCGTATCTTTCCATAAATCTTTCACCTTCAGAGTTAATTAAATAACCACCTTCACCTCTTGCACCTTCAGTAATTAAACAACCGGAACCGTAAATACCGGAAGGATGGAATTGAATGAATTCCATATCTTCTAATGGGTAACCAGCTCTTGAAACCATTGCTGAACCATCACCAGTACAGGTATGTGCAGAAGTACAAGAGAAGTAAGCTCTACCGGAACCACCGGTTGCAATAATAGTCTTGTGAGCCTTGAATCTATGGATGGTACCATCTTCTTGGTTATATGCAATACAACCAACAATTTCACCATCATGTTTTAATAAATCTAAAGCAAAGAATTCAATGAAATAATGGGTATCGTATCTTAAGGATTGACCATATAAAGTATGTAATAAAGCATGACCAGTTCTATCTGCAACAGCACAAGTTCTGTATGCTTGACCACCTTTACCGAAATCTTTGGTTTGACCACCAAAAGCTCTTTGATAAATCTTACCTTCCTTTGTTCTTGAGAATGGTAAACCGTAATGTTCTAATTCGATAATTGAAGGTGGTGCTTCTCTGGTCATATAATGGATTGCATCTTGATCACCTAACCAATCGGAACCTTTAACGGTATCGTACATGTGCCAATGCCAGTCATCAGCGTGCATGTTACCCAAAGCAGCATTAATACCACCTTGAGCAGCAACAGTATGAGATCTGGTTGGGAATAATTTGGAAATACAAGCAACTTTGAAACCTTCCTTGACTAAACCGAAGGCAGCTCTTAAACCTGCACCACCTGCACCAACGACAACACAATCATATTCATGGTCAATAACATGATAGTCTTTTTTCATTGCAGAAGCTGCATCTTTACCGTTCAAGTTATTAAATCTGTTAATAACTTGATTTTGGGAGGCAGTGTTAGAGAACAATCTCTTGGACGAAATGGATTTAATACTTCTTTGGAGGGAAAGCATTGTGCCGATGTTTGCAGAAAAACCACAAACAACAAACACCTCAAAGTGCTACTCCATCCATCAATCATCAAGTCAAATCTGCAACGACGTATTTTCCGCCATCCCCACAGCGAACTGCGTGAAATGCGAGTCGGACACCTTAAGAAGCGGCGCCGGCCAATGGCAACGCGTTGTTTATTAATGGCCGCCGAGCGGGGAATTTGCGCCGGATGCGCGCCGTGTTTTGCCGCGGGGGGGGGGGGTTGGAGGGGTCTGTCGCGACAGGCGAAATTGTTGCGGGCGCGACATGAAACTATGTCGCGTGTACGACAGGACGCTTTGTCGTGGATGCAACATGTTTCGGGCGCGCACATCTTCCCAATGCAGTAACTATTGCTGGCTGGTTGCTTCTCTAAACAGACATCATCTACACAGACATCATTTACACGTCGGGCTCCAGCACACGGCCGTCGAGTATCACCACCATCACCGTCACGTTGTCCCCCGTGCCCTCGTCCATCGCGTATTGACACAAGATCTCGCTGGCCTTCTTGCTGTCCACCACCCCACGAATCAACTCAACCGCCTTTTCGTCACTACACACGTCCCATAATCCATCACACGCAACAATAATACATTCGTCCTCGGCAACAATCTCCGTCATGGTGGTGTACGGAGTCCCCAAAACAAACTGTTTTAAATAAACATCCCCCAACGCTCTGGTCACCGCCAACACACCGTTAACCCTACCGCCTAATATCATACCTCCACTGGAATGGATACGTTTGGTTTCGTTCTCATCACTACCTTTGTGTTCGTAACTCAGTCTAACTGGTTTGCCGCCTCTATTTAAAACAATTCGACTATCTCCAACATTAGCAGTGTATAATATCCTCTTGTGGTTTTTACCCGGAACAAAATCAAACAATTGACTCTTTTCACTATGTTTTTTTTGCACGTGTTCTTCTCCCTTTTCCTCTTCCTCCTCCTTTTCTTTTTCTTTTCTTTCTCCCTCTTCCTCTCCATCTTGCACCTCTTCTTCCCATCTCAACACTGCAACTGCTGCTGTACATCCACTCGATTTAACATCCTTCATTTTGGCAATTTCTTCATCTGCTTTCAGAAAACTTTCATTTAGATTTTCTCTTAAATCATTCTTTGATGTATCATTGACAATACTTTCATACAAAATATTGTGTAAATTTGTACCTGCCCATCTCGCAGTTTGTTTACCCGCATGGCCATCAAAAACTGCAAAATATCCCCAATCTAATCTCTCACAAAAATTCGCAACATATGTGTGAACATCTTCCATTGAACGCCTATATTTCACATTCTTGTTTTCACTAACTCCAACTTCAAATGACAATCCTTTACATGGATGACTTATAATCTCCCCTGATTTTGCTTCATTGTCTTCACCACTGACCAAACCCATTCTTTCTCTATACGCTTCTTCATTAAAGGTAATTACAATATCATCTTGTGAATTCTTCTGATCCTTTTTATCTCCTTTGCTGTTTTTCCTGGATAAGTCAGAAGAGTGTCTCTTTAAAAATTTCATCATTTGTTGCGATGTATATATTTATTAGTGTTTTGTTGTTATCAGCCGTATATGAATATGTTTTCAAATTGTATAGTTTTGGTGTTGTTTCTTTTTAAGCAAACTTCAAATTGTATACTTCAATGTAACTGAGAAGTTATATATCAATGTACTGTCTATATTTGACGTCGTCTGTAAGACACAACAACGTAGATACGGGAAAATTAAAGGTTGAAAATAAAATAAAAAATGGAAAAATTAAAATTAGAAGTCCAATAATTAGTAGAAAAAGAAAATAACTTTTCCCTTTTTTTTTTTTTATTAAATGCGAAATTTTATCATAAAGACAGTTGTTCCTTGCTTTGTCTTTAATTAGAAAATATACAGTACATAGCACATACACTATAGATAAACATTCCTTCATCCATTCTACATGTACAATCCTTCAAGATTTTCTTCAATCTTATTCTTTAGAACTCTTTCCTTAGCTTGTCTGAAATCTTCTGCAATAACTTGCATTCTTCTTTCTCTTAACGCTAATAAACCAGCTTCTGTACAAACCGCCTTTATATCAGCTCCACTCAAATCATCCTTAGAATTAACAATTTCATCAAGATTAACATCTGGTGCAATATTCATCTTTGAGGTATGAATTTGTAAAATTTTCTTCTTTGTACTTGGATCTGGGTTTTCAAATAAAATCTTTCTATCAATTCTACCTGGTCTGATTAATGCAGGATCTAAACTTTCGATTTTATTTGTTGCCATTATAACTTTAACATCACCTCTATCATCAAAACCATCCAATTGATTTAATAATTCCAACATTGTTCTTTGGACTTCTCTTTCACCACCTGATGTCGAATCATAACGTTTTGTACCAATTGCATCAATTTCGTCAATGAAAACAATTGATGGTGCATTCTCAGATGCAACTTTAAATAATTGTCTACACAGTCTTGGACCATCACCTAAATACTTTTGAATTAATTCAGATCCAACGATTCTTAAAAATGTTGCACTTGTTTGATTTGCAACTGCTTTTGCTAATAGTGTTTTACCTGTACCTGGTGCACCATATAAAATAACACCCTTTGGAGGTTTTATACCCATTTCTTCATATAATTCAGGATGTGTTAATGGTAATTCAACGGCTTCTTTAATTTCTTGAATTTGACTTTCTAAACCTCCGATATCAGAATATGATTCCGTTGGTGATTTGTCCATCTTCATAACATTAATCATTGGATCTGCTTCATCTTGTAATGCACCAATTATACTAACAGTTTTATGGTGTAATAAAACTTGACATCCAGGTTCAAGTAATGATTTATCAACAAATGAAAGAATTGAGACATAATATTCTGGTCCACTTGATGATGAAACAATGGCATGGTCATCATTTATTATTTCCTCTAATGTACCAATTGACATCGGAGAACCTCTAACATCATCAATTTTCTCTCTTTCTTCAACTTGCCTTTGATCAGTTGGTTGTAGTAATTCTTGATTTGTAACAAATTCTTCCTCTAATAATAAATGATCCTTAATTCTTTCCAATCTAAGCAATTTTAATTTACATCTAGTATTTGGTAATACATTCGGTAGTTTGGCATTCTTATCTGATTGATTCTTTCTCCTTTTTCTACCAAAAGTTTTGGTTTGAGCAGGTGGTTCATACTTTGGCTTTTCCTTCTTCTTGTCGCCACTCTTCTTTTTTCCTTGGCCTGGAATAGATGCGTCTTGACCCATGTTTGTTTATTTGTGTTTGTATATGCTATACAGTGTCGAGTCTAGAAAGAAACAAAGAGAAACAGGGAGAAACATTTGATTTGCCACTCAATCTGAATCCATTCAATCTCAATTTGAACATTTCATAAAGGCGAGCAATGATTTTTTGGAAATAGACATCTCTCTTCAATTTTTTAATGTCTTAAATTTTTCATGTTGAAATCATCTTTATTTTTTACTTCGAAAGTAGGAGAGAATCTCACCTAGTCAATCACTGTTTCTTAAAGCGAATTTTTTAATTAAATAATGGATCTGCAATTATCTTCAAAAGATACCTACATTCAGTTGTCTAAACCCTATTTTTCTGCCAAGGAAATTGAATATCTACAAAAGAACAATTCAGATTTAAATCAAAATATACGAAATTTCAAAGCAAAAACTCGAGACACTTTTCAAATTATAATTAATTTAGCTATTAAATTAAATATTCCAATAAGAATTTTACAAAACACTAATTATTTTTACCAAAGATTCTATCTTTTAACGAATAATTACAAAAAATATTCAAATTTACATTTTGAAGTTGGACTAGCTTCTTTATTTATATCTTTAAAACTTAACGATTATATCAAAAAAATTAATGTTGTTATAATAGAAGCTTTTAATATAAAAGGTCAACATTTATCTAGTTCTGGAGTTGAAGAAAATAAAAAAATTATCATAAGCTTAGAACGTAAAATTTTAGAATTTCAAAGTTTTGATTTTAGAAACTTTTTAATTGAAGAATTTTTCATTAAATTTTTGAAAAATCTTAATAATAATAATAAAGACAGTGAAAATAAATCATTGTCATACTTGAGTTGGTCGTGTTTAAATGATCTTTATTTAACTCCGTTGGTTTTACAATACCCTGCACATTATAATGCAATAATAGCTCTAAATTGTTCATGTTTAATATTTAATGAATTAATGAAAGAAAAAATTGGTAGCGGACCGTATACTCAAATAATTTGGAATATAAATAATATACTAAGTGGTTTAAAAAACACTTCATTCGTTAACATAGGTTCAAATCAACTCTTAGAATACTTTATTGATACATTAAGCAAGACATTCTTTAAAAGTTCACTTGATGAATTAAGTTTAAATACTGATGACAAAAAATTGATTGATATATTATTGAATATTAAAATTGGTATAAATTCAGCTATAACTCCAGAAACTATTGATAATCCAACTATCAAGGATGATTTATTCTTCAAACAAAGAGATACGGAAATTGCAAAGAATGGATCATTAAGATTTTTATATAATAAGCAAAAATATACGGATGAAGTTAAACTTTATAAATAAAAGATTTATTTAATTATCAATTTTAAACTCTTTGTATCTTTCAACTCTCATTGGATCAAGTTTTACTAACCTTTGTAATATGTCATTAAATTCGTCTTGATTGATATTTTTACCATTTTGTACTTTATATAATTGTTTTATTAAATATACTATCGATATCAAACACCACTTATTTTCAGCGTTATTATCATCTAACTCAACTTCATTCAATTCTTTTAAATCGGTTATTAATTGTTCAACAATGGCAATTATATCATCAGTATTTTTAATATCACCTATAAAAAAATCACTTGTTAACCATTTCATATAAAACCAAACGGATGAATCATCTGGGTCTGTATAAATGGCTGTTTTAAATAAATTTAGTTCTTTCTTTAGAAATTCAACTTTATCTCCCTTATTGAATACTATTAAATAATCATTGAGATTTTTAAACTCCTTTTCATTATCATCTTTATGCCTTTCATAACTCCTTGGAGATTTCAAAAACAAATTTTCAATTAATTTATTTCGATTATGCCATGCAGAATAATTGGAAATATCCCTGTTTATCATTTTCGTAGTAAATCTAAATTCATTAAAATCAATTACTTCATTATCTACTTTAATATTACTATCGTCCTTCATACAATTTATAATAAATCTTCTATATGCCCAAACATGATAATTTCTTGAATCAATCTGGAGAAACGTTTCAATTAACTTTAATTCTGCCTCCCAGTCACTTATTTTATCCAATTTTAAGCACCAAATTCTATGATTCCAAATCCAATAAGACTTTGGATATCCTTTCAATTTTTTTAGTGTAAAGTACAATTCCTCGTTCAAGATTGAGTGTTTCTTTTCATAATCTTCTTCATTTAGATCTTTGAATAGAAAGTTAACAATAAGCTCTTTTCTATAGTTCCATACTGTGTATAATTCAGGGTTCCATTCTAACAAGTCGGTAGCTAATTTCAAATATGATTCGTTATATATTTTTTGCTTTTTGCCCTCTAAAACTCTATTTGAAAGTTTCTTATAAAGTTCAACTTTAGGTTTTTCTAATTCCATTCGTTTCAATGCATCTTCTTTTGATAATTTTGCGGATTTAGCTTTACCATGCTGTTGTAAAAAAATAGTTTAGGCAGGTAAAACATGTTAGTAAATCAATTTAAAAATAGTTCATTTTTCCTTCTAAACATACCAAACTTTCAAAAGAACTGTTTTGACTGTATCCCTGTACAAAAGACATTAGAGTATATGCCCTCAACTATTGATTCTCTTTATAAATTAATTAAATCAACAAAAAAGAACGGTGACTGGAAGTTTTGGAAATTGAAGTGGCGTATCGCTCAGGATCAAAATTCATCATGAAGTCCTAGAAAACCATCATGAGAACAACTTTTTTAATTTTTTTTATCTATTTTTTTGTAGATAATATGGATCAATCGTCTAATAGTGAAACAGCAACACTCAATATTAAGGGCTCAAGTAGAGTGGTCTCAGATTACTTTGAAATTTGTATACATAATATATTGTTCCAAAGAAATATCTATCCCAAGGAAGATTTTAAAGTTATAAGAAAATTTGGTTTAAATTTAGTATTCTCAAAAGATGAAGAAATAAATCGATATATTAAAACCATTATTAGACAATTGCATAGATGGATTTTTGATGGTAAAATCAATTGGCTTACTTTATTAATCATTTCTAAAGAAACAGATGAAATAACTGAAAAATGGATGTTCCATATAGATATAATACAAGATTTGAAATCAAATAATTTGAAGAATAACGAAATGTGTACTTCAAAATCAATTGCTGAGACACAACAAGAAATACAGGCGATAATTAGACAAATCAGTGCAGCTATTACATTTTTACCACAATTTGATGAACCTCAAACTTTTAAAGTTTTAGTTCATACAATTGGAGATATTAAAACTTCAAAGGATTGGGATGACGCAAAACATTTCAAAGATATGACTGAAGGGAATCTTGAAAGTGTTAAGTTTAATGAGTTTGGAACAAATAATCACAGCATATCAACTTTTGTTACCTATAAGACTAAGGATCAATAAATGTTTACATAAGAAAATGAAATGAAAAGGAAGTGAAAAGTACAGGGGTCAAAAAATACCAACTACATTCGGTCTCATATAATAGCTAATTATACCATCTTTAGTGCATTTCCTAATTTATTTGGTAGATTTTTCCTATTAATACCCAATTTGATTAGTTTCATTTAATTTTGGAAACTTCCGATAACATCACTAATATCGAATTTAATCAAAAATGTCCCAGAGCATTTATTCTGGATACAATATTTTGCTTGTTTTCATTTGCAATGATATTAGCATCACTATTTGACTGTCAGTAAATTACCATAATTTGTACCTTTAACCAATTTCATTGTGGGATATTTAGGCCAATAAACTGATCTGAATTGACCATATTTGTTTTTCAATCGAATACGCAATTGACAGAATTTCTATGAGCCATCAAAGGAAATTTGTGAATATATTCTAACTTTAAAAATAAGCATCTATTTTTTATAATATTTTAATGATTTTACTTTCAATTATATACTTCGAATGGTTTAGAAATAATAGTCTTGAACTTTGTTTGCAATATTATTATTAACCAGGCAGGCTGGAATCTTAATAAAATAAATTTATAAAATCCGTTAATGGGTAATGGTAAACTTGAACATGGTAATCAACTGGAAAGGTAAAAGCACAAACTAGTTTATTTCTATGTGCAAGTTAAAACCCTAAATTATGGAAGAAAGATTGAGAAAAATCAATATAAACTCCAACCTTAGTCAGAGTAAAGAAAAATGTTTTATATTGCCAATATTCACATATGCTAAATTACAATACTTATGGAAATCCAGGCATCTGTTGTTGACAAAAATAAGATTGAATCGAGGAAATCGTTTCCAATAGTCCATATAATTCCAAAATATTAGTTACTTGAGATTGAAAAACAAAAACTATCCATTACATTATTAGTCATCTTCACTAAAAAAAAGGTCATGAAAAGAGAAACAAAAAGGACAGGAGAAATGGAATTTTGATATGCCACTCGTCTGATAAAATTGCTCCCTTTTGAGATAACAACTGATATCCCGTTTGATTATAAAGAAGTTAGATTATTAGTCCATTATTTTCAAGGGCACTGGTGCTTACCAGACTCCGATCCATATACGAGATCCATTGGGGCACCTTCAGGCCGAGAACAAACAATAGATAAAGGTCAACATCCAGATACCGTCTATATCCCACACCCATTACCGCGTGATGACTTTCCTTTTTGGGAAGCGGCCCGAGTCTGCAAAAAAGTTTAAAAAAAGTAAAAAAGATTGAAAGATGGCCCATCTGTATCATTGGCCAGATAAGCATCCTCAGGCTGCCATACAATGGTACGCCCCATCGTCCGTAACTGCCGGTCCATCCTTTTCATTGATGTAAACAATTTTCAAACAATGGTCTAATCATTCATTATTCAATGTTTCAGTGTTGACTCCTCCACTTCTTGGCATTAGTTTTTTCTTTTATTTTTTTTGACTATCTAATCTTGATAGACACATCTATGGTCTGGTTTTCGAGCCGTTTTTTTCAAGTTTGATTCAAAAACTAACGATTCTTCAAATCTATAAAAGTATTGGATTATTCTCTGAATAACATTTTTGATGTTCATGTTGTGTTTCGTATTTTCATTTCTCTTTTCTTTGCAATCACATCACAATGCCAAGTTCCGATATTTTAACTCCATTACCACAAGGGGCAGGTTATGCCATCATTGTTGGTTTGGGAATGGTTTTTTCCCTAGGTATGATTTGTACTACCTTTGTTTTACGTCGTTATCAAAAGGAAATCATTACTTCAGAAGAATTTTCAACTGCTGGTAGATCCGTTAAGACCGGTTTAATTGCTGCAGCTGTTGTTTCTTCTTGGACTTGGGCTGCAACATTATTACAATCTTCAACTCAAGCTTATAGAAATGGTATATCCGGACCCTACTATTATGCTGCTGGTGCCTGTTGTCAAATTATTCTATTTGCTTTTATTGCAATTAAAGCGAAACAAAAGGCGCCTGGTGCACACACTTATTTAGAAATTGTTAAAGCTAGATATGGTCCAATTGCTCATGGTGTTTTCATCTTTTTTGCATTTGGAACAAACGTTTTGGTTACTGCAATGTTATTAACCGGTGGTTCAGCTGCTGTTAATGATTTAACTGGTATGAACACCGTTGCAGCAATTTTCCTTTTCCCTGTTGGTGTTATGATTTATACTTTATTTGGTGGTATTAAAGCAACCTTTTTGACAGATTATGTTCATACAATTGCAATTATTGTCATTATTCTAACTTTTGCTTTTACAACATATGCAACTTCTCCTCTATTAGGTTCTCCAGGTAGAGTCTGGGACTTAGTTACTCAAGCTGCTATTGATCATCCTGTTTCCGGTAATGCTGATGGTTCTTATTTAACAATGCATTCAAGATCAGGTGGTATTTTCTTCGTTATTAATATCGTTGGTAATTTTGGTACAGTTTTCCTTGATAATGGTTATTGGAATAAGGCAATTGCTTCATCTCCAGCTGCTGCATTACCAGGTTATATTGCTGGTGGTATTGCATGGTTTGCTATTCCTTGGTTAACTGCAACAACTATGGGTTTAGCTTGTCTTGCTCTTGAATCAAGTCCAAGCTTCCCGACTTATCCAAACAGATTGTCTGATGCTCAAGTTTCTGCTGGTTTGGTTTTGCCTTCTGCTGCTGTTGCCTTAATGGGTAAAGGTGGTGCTGTTGCAACATTATTTTTGGTGTTTATGGCCGTTACTTCTGCAATGTCAGCAGAATTAATTGCAATTTCTTCAATTTTTACTTATGATGTCTATAAAGGTTATATTGACCCAAAGGCAAGTGGTAAAAAATTAATCTTTACTTCACATTGTACTGTTATTGTTTTTTCATTAGCAATGTCAGGTTTTGCAACCGGTTTGTATTATGCTGGTATTTCAATGGGTTATATTTATGAAATTATGGGAATCATTATTTCTGCTGCTGTTATCCCTGCAACAATGACTTTATTATCAAAACATCAAAATACAATTTCTGTTATTGTTTCACCAGTTTTGGGTACTGCGGTTGCAATTATGTCGTGGTTAGTTTCAACTCATACCATGTATGGTGAAATCACTGTTGCAAATACTTTTATGGATGATCCGATGTTAATTGGTAATGTTGTTGCATTGTTATCCCCAGCTGTTTTTATTCCAATCTTGACATTAATTTTCGGTTCTCAACATTTTGATTTTGAAATTTTAAAATCAATTAAAAGAGTCGACGACACAAAGGAACTTGAAGATGATTTGAAAGATATTGTTCCACTCGAAATCAATGAAAGTAATGATGAATCTGATGAAAAGGATGTTGAAAAAATGAAACCAGTTAAATCAAATATTACCGAAATTGTTGATGATATTGCAAATGATCCAAGGATTTTAGAGCAAGCAAAAGCCGAAGAAGAACATTTAAGAAGAGCATCAAGAATTGCCGGTTGGTTATGTTTGGCAATGAGTATTTCACTTTTAGTTATTTGGCCAATGCCAATGTATGGTTCTAAATATATTTTCTCAAAGAAATTCTTTACTGGATGGGTTACAGTTGGTATTATTTGGATTTTCGTTACTGCATTTATTGTCATTATTTATCCATTATGGGAAGGTAGAATGGGTATTTTTACATCATTTAGAGGTATTTATTGGGACTTATCTGGACAATCTCATAAATTGAGAGAATGGCAATCTGAACACCCGGAACAATTACATGCAGTTCAAAGTCAAATAAGTGCACAAATTTCCAGAAATCTTGAACATCCTGATATAGATGAACTTTTAGAGTAAATTCTTCTATAATATTAAATAAATACTTTTTATATATTTTTACTTTCCTCTTTAAACTTTAACCAATAGCTGTTTTATCTTATGCGAAATATCTGGCAAAATTAAACAAGACAAGACAAGAAAAACATGTTCAGAATTCTTCCCGTAGAACAAACGCAGCAATCGGAGCTCTAACTTTTGTTCTTAATCCTGATAAAATTGATGCGTATAGGTAAGCATAGATAAGCATAGATAAGCATAGAAAGATAAATCACTGTGATAGCAAAAGTGGAGTTGATTACTAAGCACAACCCTAAATAAGGATAACTGTGTTGAATAGACGCTCAATTCCCCATTTTATCTCCATCAACTTTTATCTAGATAAGGGAGTTCTTATCTCCATATTGATCTAGATTTATAGTCAGTCTATTTTTAGGTTTAAATTGGATTTATAATCTAGAATTAGAGCAGCAATGCATACGTGCAAACGTCATGTAATCTGAATAATTATGAGTGGTATATACAAAGCTTTCTACTAGCTATTAAAAATGTAGCACTCGATCAAGTAAAAAGTAACTTTACTCTACTTAAAAAGAACTATACAACTCTTATATAAGTGATAACTGTTGTAATGCATTAACTCTGAGAATTGGGTCCATATTGATTAGATAAATCGGTAATTAAATAAGCTATAGAAAATACAAAAATACATATAACTGGAGAAGTATGACCCCTTATAAATACTAATCTAATGTGTAATAATTATATAAAGGAATAGATATCAGATAAGAGATATCAAATAACAGATAGGAGATAGCCGATCACAAATAACAGATAACAGATAACAGATAAGTTATTATCTGTTTATTGGTCCATTTGTTATCGGCCGGTCTGTTATCAGTACGGCACTCCTTTCAACAGGGATTCACCTTCTTTATATAGAGCTACGTTCTCAGTTATGATCGACAACGGCTCGATAATGAGTCACAACGGACCGATAATGAATCACAAGGGAGCGATAATGAGTCACAACGGGTCAGCAGCGGTATCTGTAACACCTCAACAACAGCTCTTATGGCCAAGTTGGTAAGGCGCTACACTAGTAATGTAGCGATCCTCAGTTCGACTCTGAGTGAGAGCAGTTATTTTTTTTGCATATTTTTGTAGTTCGCTATTAAATTCATGAATTTTTTTTTCACATTTTTTAAATTCTTTTAGATGAAAAAAATTTTTAGGAACTTTAATAGGAAACTAATTCAACATTTTTTTTTGTGTTCCCAATTAGCTAACCAATTATAAGTACGACATGCCTAGAAAGAAATCGGCAACCAAGATTGCTAGAGAAAAAAGAGAAAAAGAACTTGAAGAACTTGCAAAACAGAAAGCCAATTCATCAAATCATCCACTTCCAACTGATATTGAAGATCTGAAGAGAGAATTAAAGGAAGACGAATTGGCTGAAAAAGATTCTGATGAGTCCTCGGAAGAAGAAGATGATTACGGTGAATTGTTAACTGAAGATGTTGAAAATGGTTTAAATGAAGTTCTCAAAGCTATCAAAACAGGCGATGAAAGATTATTTGATTCAAATGTTAAGTTTTTCAAAGATGAAGAAGAAAACAATGATGGCTCAACTAAAGAAAAGAAATCTAAACCAATTTATTTAAAGGACTATCAACGTGCTGCACTTCTAGAAAGCATCAGTGACACTGAGGACGGAGAATTTAAATCAATTGATGGTGAAAAACCTTATGCAGCTCAACAAAAAGAAGATAGGGAAAATTTGATTAAGGAAATTCATAATGCATTAGGTGATGATAGTGATAATGAAGGTGACGATGATGATGACGATTTCCTTATTAAAAAGGAGAAAAAAGTAGAAAAAATAGATTCAGCAATAGCGCCAGTTGTCATGCCTGATCCAGAACAGGATGGTGAAAAGTTTTTAGAAGCATTTATGGAAAATCATGCATGGTTACCAAATAAAGGTAAAGAAGTTACAATGGAAAATGAAGATGATCCAGAATTTGACGAAGCCGCAGAAAAATTTGAAAATGCATATAATTTCCGTTATGAAGATCCAAAATCCACTGAAATCATAACTTACGCGAGATCACAAGCAACAATGAGGCGTGAAAAGATGAATAGTAGAAAACGAGATAGATTAAAGAAAAATGAAGAAAAAGTCAAAGAAAATGAAGAAATTAATGAAGAATTGAAAAAGAAGAAACAAAAGAAGGTTAATTTAGTTGTTGATAGAATTAAAGAAATTAAAGAAGCTGTTGGTGATCAAGTTAGTGATGAAAAGATTTTGAAAATTTTTGGTGATTCACTAATGAAAGAAGATTTTAATGATGAAGACTGGGATGCGAAAATGAATCAAATGTTTGATGATGAATATTATGGTCAAGATGATGAAACCTTAGCCAAACCAACATGGGATGACGAAATAATGGATGATTTTGATGAGAAAGAAGAAGAAGAAGAAAATGATGATGATGAAGAAGTGGAAGAGGTAGTAGCAGAAGCAGAAGCAGAAGCAGACACTCCAGAAGAAGAAGAAAAGGAAGAAAAAGAAAGCAAGTCCAAAAAGTCCAAGAAGAAGAAGGAAAAATATAGTAAAAAGCAAGAAAAGAACAAGATTAAAGATGTTGCGGAACGTTTAGTTGAATCTAAAAGTCTTGATATTTTGGATGAAGTTGAAGAAGAACGTGGTAGAGGAAAAGAAAATAAGTATAAATTTAGATATAGAGAAGTTTCGCCAGAAAGTTTTGGATTGACATATAATGAAATTTTTCAAGCTAATGATAATGATTTAAATGAATTAATTGGGTTGAAGAAGTTAGCTCCTTATAGACCATCTGAAAAATTAGCAAAAGATAAAAGAAAAATCGCTAAGAGTAAGAATATGAGGGACTGGAGAAAAAGAACTTTTGGATCAGAAACTGGTGTTTCAGAAACTGCAGATTTAGATATTAAAATTCCATCGATTGTTTTTGATAATAATGCAACAAATCATGAAGAAGGACCGAAACGTAAAAATAGAAAAACTAATAAAAACAAAAACAAAAATAGATCCAAGGGCAAATAATAAATATTTATAAAAGTCAACCCTATATTTTCTATAGATTAATAGAACAGTTTGTACATTTTGTTTCCCAAATCAGTAAACTGATTTCCTTTTCTGTAAAATTTTCCTCACGTTTACAGATTTCATTTTTGGCGTAATATTTTTTTTCAGTATATTTCATGAAGTGCAGTGGAATCTTTCTGACTTTGAACTCACTTTAAAATAATGGCAAATAAGGTTGAGGGGGATAATAGAGAAGATTTGACAGAAGTATCAGATTTAGAAGATATTTCAATTGAGGAAGTGGATCCGTTATTTGGAACTTTTGAGAATAACAAAGATTTATTAAACTTATTATCACCCAAAAGGACGGCAAAGAAAAGAGTCAACGAATTGAAGCCAACGAGAGCCAACAAAAGGAAAGTTAAACCACTTGATTTATTGGCATCATCACCATCAACGTCACCCACTAAATATAAGAAAAAGCATGATATTTTTGAACAGTTACAAGTACGCATGAAGAATCCATTGGATAAAGAGTTAGGATTTTCAATCAACAAAAGTCTATATAGGAAATCAGAAAATTTGTTTGAAAATGAAAATTTTGCAAAATTAATAAAGGAAGTTAAAAGATGCAAAGAAATTGATGATATTTTAAGTAGAGAAACTGAAGAAGAAAATAAAAAGATTGATATTGATAAGAATATTACCAAATGGATTGAAAATAATGTTAATAAGGAATTTTTAAATGTCAAAGTTGATGGAGTAAGGTTACACGCAAGATGGGAACATCAACTTAAAAAAACGTTGAGATCAATCATCAAGTCAAATAATGATATATTTGATCTAGAGATTATAAATTCTAAAATTTTAGATTATCCACAGTATTGTAATTTCAAAAGTTTTACTCATAAGGGTAAAGTTTCAAAAAATTTGCAAAATATTTCATATATATTCCAAGATTTAAATATTAATAGGTTAATTGAAAGTAATGATGCACATTATGTTGAAAATTTCCGAACAGATTCTATTAAATACAACGGCGAAAAACTTGAAGATGTCGT
The DNA here is from genome assembly GCA_030558305.1 of Pichia phayaonensis. Lineage (NCBI taxonomy): Eukaryota > Fungi > Ascomycota > Pichiomycetes > Pichiales > Pichiaceae > Pichia > Pichia phayaonensis. Next base: position 55,905 of record JAJMSE010000051.1, read on the forward strand.
AGACAATTTAGGATTTGATAAAACACTAGTTAAAGCTAAATTAGTAGTTAAAAGATTTGATAATAAGAAACAATTGCCATTATTTGGATGTGGATTACAAGTTTTTAAGTTTATTAAATTAATTGAAATTGAGGATATTCTCCGTAAATTTCAAATTAAGTACATTTTAAAGATTTTAATTTTGATGAGCATTGATTACAATGTCTGTAAGGACTTGCATATGTTCAATTGCATGGGAAAAAATTTGATTGCAAGGGACATAATAATAAAAAAGATTGAAGAATTTCAAGATAATATTGAAGTAATTAATTCAATTTTAAAAGAATCATTTTTGAATAAGTCAGTTAACTTGTGGTTTAATTTTATTAACAATTTTGATTGTAATAAAGACGAAAGATTGAAAATATTTAAGAGTAAACTCATATTAAAATTCTTAATTTGCAATAATATAGGCGATAAAAATATTGGGAATATTGAAGAGTTTAAAAACTTTGAAGATGGTGATAATAGCTTAGAAGAATTATTTTTGATTTCAAATAAATATTTTAAAGAATTAGGGAATCAACAATTGCAAATAAATGAAGAAAAATATAGTGAAGTTGTGTTGATGAAAATTCAACTAATTAAAGGTTTAATTATAATTAATGATGATATCATTAGGAAATGGAGAAATGAGAAAGACAATACTCAATATTCAATTTTAAAGAAGTCAATTTATAAAATCAAAAACTCTTATTTTAAGGAGTATCAAAATCGTATTAATTCGATTATACCGAAATGTAAAAGAATATTAGATTTTATTTATCATGAAGTTACAGATATCGATGTTCTAGATTTTTTTATTGAAGGTTAGAATAATATATAAATAACTGACTGGCTAAACGAATGGAGTTGATAAAACTAAGAAAATAGATCAGGATACACTTTTTTAATGTCCAAGATTGATCGTATTATATTAATATTAAGGGCAGGATACGTGTTTAAATCATTTGGTAAATCGGAATCCAGTTCTACATATTGAATGATTTGACCCCAGCCATATTTACTTGCAGCTTTAACGTTAATTTCGGAATCATCGATGAAATACAGATTTTCCTTTTTAACTAAATTTGCATTTGCGTCGTTAATTGCAATTTCAAAGGAGTTTTCCATTGGTTTACAGATTAGTGGGAAATTATTATAATCACAATAGGATAAACCATCAAATATGTCACCCAAACCCAATAAATGGATAACTCTTAATGCATGGTTTTTATAAGCGTTTGTAAATAGCCACAATCTTTTAATTTTGCCTGAATTTTTTAACTCCAATAATAAGTTTCTTACATCAAGATTTGGAACCAAAATTTTATCCAATGGTAAAGCATCATCGACAACGTTATTATATTCCATTGCATCGACTTTATGTAATCTAACTAAACCTTCCAAAGCCAACCCATATTGTTTATAATACGACATATGTAGATGATGTGCTTCATTATCATTTAAATGTAGATGATTTTTGAAATATCTATGAATGTAAACTTGCATCAAATCATGAATTCTAGTTGATCTATGATATAAACAATTATCAATATCAAAGAAGAAGATTTTATCATCGGGTTGGAGTGGCGGAGGTTTATTATTTAGGTGGTCGGGATAAGTCAGGGATACTTCTGGTAAAATGAAGTTGCTATCAGTCAAGTTTTTGAGAGACAATTGTGATTGCGAGTTCTTATTCAAGATGAGGATTTCCCTCTCCTTGAGATCATCATCGTCAAGGGCATCAAGCTTCTTTAGGGAACAGTTCTGCATTGTGGGCTGTGGTTAGAGGAAAGAGGAAAAAAGAAGCAGCACAAACAGGCAAAACCAGAGTCTGATAACAGCAAAACAACAATACAAGGAACGAACCAGCCATTCTCCTAATTTTCATTTTCAGATTCCCGTTTGTTTTTGTTTTGTGTTTTTTTATCAGAGAGGCGTTTTGCTGTTTTTAGCACAGGTGTTGATCTTGGTTTCCAGCATCTTTTTGCTTCTCTTTACATCCTTTTTTTTTTTTGCCCAAACCAAACACCTCAGCAACCATATAGCCATGAAGCTGGTCTTCCTCTCAATCTTCCCCCAACTGGTGCCATTTGTCTTTTTCATTCTAGCCTCTATTTCAGCCCCAACTCTCACCTCCATTTTTCTTGCCAAGGATAACGATAACAACACTGTTTTTGGTATATTCGGCTATTGCATGTTGGGCGATGATGGCAACTACACATGTACGTCCATATCTCTATTCACCTCGTTTTCTCACGTGATCTCAAAGTCAATCATCAAGTCATCCATGTTGGATAAAATTTCACCCTCTTTAATACTTGTTCCCTTTTCTGCAGGCTTAACTTTCTTATCTCTGATTTTGAACGTGGTTTCAATTTTTTCACATTTAAACTTCATTTGGATTCTTTCAATCATCGTTGCGACCTTCTCATTTTTATCATCTGTTTATACTTGTATTATTGTTTTTTTGATATTTTATCCACATGTCACCTGGTTATCTTGGTGTTTGATCCCATCAACAGCTATTAATTTTGCCAATTTAATAATTGTTGCTATTGCCTTTAAGTTATTGCCTTCTCCAGATGATATCTTAAATGATGCTGAAGATGATGAAGATAATAACTATGAAGATAAGAATTATTTTGATAAAAATTCAGTTTATAATAATTCAAACGCAATTACTGGTTCTAATCTTAATGGCACTTTTGACAATATTCCACACGTTAAGGATGATTTTATGAACAGATCAACTTTTATTACTAGGAATGATTCAAGCGTATCTTCTTTCTCAACAAAGGAAAAGGATAAAAATGATTTTCTTATCGTATCCGAAAGATTAGATACCGAAAATTCAACTTCTTCAAATCAATCACTTAAAATTCCAAATGTTGAAAATCCTTATGACGATAATACTACGGGCAAACTGAATCATTTGTCCTCAACTACTGTCTTTAATGGCGATTTTGAAGACCGTCGCTTGTCTTCTGATAATGAAAATATATCAACCTCTGCAGATAGTCTTTCTTCAAACTTCACAAGCATCTCTCAAAGACCAATTAATCCAAATTATTATGCAGGTGTTTCAAACGTTCCTCATATTCCAGCAAACGACAATAATATGTACAATAATGGTCATGCTTATTATAATGTCAATACTGCTGGTAATGGTCAACGTTTCCAACAACAACAGCAACAACAGCAGCAGCATTATCAACAACATCAATATAATCAGTACCAAAATCAAATGTCTTCAATGCCAAATCAACAACGAAGCGCCTATATGAATAAGCCTAAACCTTATATGATGATGGGCCAAAGACCGGCTGGCCATAATTTAGTGAATACGAATATGAACATGGGCGGTATGAGAAACCAACCTTATACCCGTAATCAAATTAGCATGAATAGTAGACCAAATTATCAAAAGCAGTCCTTTCACCCATTAAACCCCTATGCCCCAAATTCCTCAAATATTTCGAATCAAAGACCAAACAATGACAAATTTGTTCCAATGAAATATAGAACCCTTAATAATATGCAAAATTTACAATCTTCGGGTTTTGGCAATTATGACCCTTATTCTGGTTTTAGATAAGTCAGTTTTCGGTCATTATTGACATTTTTTACCTTTTCAACCTTTTATTTTTCAGTTTTTTCGTTCATGCTTTTTCGTTTTTGCTTATGCTCTCTTTTTTAAAGCTTTACATCGTGTTGGGTAGATATACTTTACTGATTTTATAGTTTTATATAATCTCATACTTTTATAACTTTAGATTTTAAATTTTAAATTTTATATTTAATATTTTATAATTTAAATTATAGCAATAAATTAAATATCACTCAAGTTCTATAATAGATTAGTGGAATCACTGTCATGTATTTTACCGCTGTTAAGCAGGGTGGTACCAACCGTAAAGCCATGATTCTGTTCTATTTCATGACCATCGTGCCCACCGTTATGTATTTTAGCACCATTAAATAGTGTGGTACTAACTGTAATTCCATGGCTTTGTTCGGTCTGTTCAGATGATACTGCACCTTCTGTGGTTTCTCCATTTTGAATTTTTTGAATTTCATCATTTTGTTCAGTATTTGCCATTATTTGATCATTACCAGTATTAATATCGTCATTATTGTTATTATTGTTATTATTATTACTAGGCACACTGTCGTGAACATAGTGATCAACCCTTCTAGGCTTAACCATCAGTATCATTAATAATAATATTATTAATAAAATTAAAAATAAAACAATTTTACATTTTCTTGTTTGCTTCTGATAACTTTCAGCTTTATTTAACTGTTTATGTGCATCATTAACATTTTCTGTCGTTCTATCTAAGTTATATTCTATACTATCTAATATTGTACCTTGATCAATGACAATGTTTTCCAATTCCTTAAATATTATACTAATTTCAACAACATTTTGAGAAATTTTATAAATTTCCCTTTCTCTTTCTAACAGGTACTGTTGATCATCAATTAGTTCTGTTTTATTCACTTGTAGTTGTGTTTGGGTCGACTCAATTTGTTTGCTACTTTCAACCATTGCATTTCTTGAATAACTTTCAATATCATTGCCCGAATTACTGTTATCAAATTCATCTTTCTTTAAATACTTAATATATTTACCTTGCATTTCACGGAACTCTCCACTAAGTTCCTGTGAGATAAGCGCAAATTTCTTTTTTAAGTTAGATATTAGAATTCTTGTACCATTGGAATTGTTTAATTTATTATTATCCGAATAGTACTTTGAGGATTTTTCTTGTTGAACTATTAAAACTTCATCTAATTTTTGTAGTTCATTGATAACTTTATAAATCATTCTTAACTCATCGGTAATTCTGTTTGAAAGCTCATTAACTATTGCCATTTCACTTTGAACAATATCATCATCGAATTGAGGTAATAAAACTTCTTTATATTTTTTACTTAATTGCTTCATGTTTTGCTTAATTCTTTCAGTTAAATCATTACCTTTATTCTCAATCCCTTGAATAAGATTGGTATACTCATCATAAGTACCAGTATTGTTTTGGAAATCATCTAATTCGATTCCAGCCCCTGCATCATCAGTATTTAATAGACCTTCTTCTTCTTGTCTCAAACTGTTGAATCTTTCATCATTGTTAAGAGGTTTTCTTACGTCACTTTTATGTAAATTGTGGGGAAATGTTTTTCTATAGGCCAGATAGAGATTTGTTCTGTCCCTAAACATGTCTACTTTGCAGAACTCGAGTTGCTTTCAAAGATATGAAAAAGGCATGTCCGAAACCACACCTACAGTCATTCCATATTAATCTCCAGCCAACGCCAACGCCGCCAGCGGGGTCGATCGACGCATCAGTCTTATCGTTACTAAATTTATTGCATGTGATATGTCTGGAATGATTGTAAGGGGCAAAGAGCAAGGGGGACCTAAAAAGCTCAGCGGGCAATTGCTTCCTGATATATGTATCCTTCTTTTCTTCTTCTTCTTTGATACACAAACAAACAATACACACATAATATATAACTAATACAAAATGTCCTCACCTCCTTCAAGAGCATCACATACTAACCACCGTCCCGGCGAATCAAGTTTATACGATGATCCAACTGTCGCCGACTACAACAACTATAAGAGGGCTCGTGATGCAGAAGAATATAATGTAGTAAACGGAATGGCTAAACGTTTTAAAAGGGTTGAGGAGAAGAACGAAGAAACCCGAAGCGATGTTAAAAAGATGTTTAAGGAGTTGATGGAGAAAATTGGAGGGCTTGACAAGAAGTTGGAAGAGCAAATCGGAGGGCTTGACAAGAAGTTGGAAGAGAAAATTGATGGTGTGCTATTAGAATTGGCCAGAGAGCACAATTCCAACCTTGGCAATAGAAGGCAGATTTACATAAATTTGCCAGCAGTGAAGAACACAAGGCTTGAGTATAAGAGGTTGACTACTCAGCAACTTGATAAATTCACTGCTGAAAAGCTAAAGGAAATCTTGGTCTTCTATGGACAGGATTTGGGCAATAGGACAACAAAGACTGACTTGTTGGTACAAGTCAAAGACTTTCTAAACATTATGGAATAATGATGTTTTCGATTAGCTCTAAGGCTTAAGATTGTACTTTGCTTTTTCCATGTATGCTTTTCTAATTTGCTTTCTCTATATATGCTTTTCCAACTTGCCTTTTCTAATTTGTATTTTCCTTAAGTTTTTTCTTTCTCTTTATAAAACCACAATCTATGTATATGATATCTTTCTATCCTCAAAATTAAAATCTATCAGTATAATACCTCTCTCTTTAGATAAAGTCTGTCGCATAATACTACAAATTGTGGTGCAAAATCGCTAAAAAAAGAGATGTTACAGTGTGATATATCATGCGTAGGTATACATGTGTGAATCAAATGATTCTTGGTAATTTGGATAAAATCACAGTAAATTGATCCTGTATTTGAAATATAAAAAATTTCAGAGGGAAGGCTAGACATTTACTGGGAAAGCCTGAAGATCAAAATGGAACGGCTCGGAGGTATCATCATCATTTGATTCTTTTTCGTCTGTCTTATTTTTCTTCCACCTTACGTATATTTTATAACATTGTCCTTTTATATTAGACACTTGCATATTAAATTTTATTTAACATTAATTATTACATTTCAATACACTAAATAATGGTATAAAATATATGATGATGCTGCAACGTAAAGTGCTATCTTTTAACTTTCAGCTTTCAACCAACTCCAACGCCGCTCTAATTATATTTTAATGACAGCCAATTTACGACGTAAATGAGATCTGATAATACAGCTATAATTGGGCGAACCTTAACTAAAAGAAACACCTGTTTATATTAATAATAATAAGATTAAAGATTAAGATTGTTATCTGAAATATATAATATAATTATAAAAAGCAAAGTTATAGCAAATAAGGAGGCTCATCGTAGAGCTCCTCGTAGGGTAACCAGAATATTATGGTACATTACTGGTGTAGTGAAGTTTACCTGATTATTAGGATAAACGGATACCAAACCGCCAGCGGGGTCGATCGACGCATCAGTCTTATCGTCACTAAATTTATTGCATGTGATATGTCTGGAATGATTGTAAGGGGCAAAGAGCAAGGGGGACCTAAAAAGCTCAGCGGGCAATTGCTTCTTGATATATGTATCCTTCTTTTCTTCTTCTTCTTTGATACACAAACAAACAATACACACATAATATATAACTAATACAAAATGTCTTCAAGTTCTTCAAGAGAATCAGATGCTACCCATCGTTCTGGTGAGTCCGTAACTTCACAGGATGATCCAGTTGTCGTTTCCTTCAAAAGGGTTTTTAATGACGGAGAGCAGGCAGTAAACGAGGTGGCTAAACGGTTTAAAAGAGTTGAGGAGAAGAACGAAGAAACCCGAAGCGATGTTAAAAAGATGTTTAAGGAGTTGATGGAGAAAATTGGAGGGCTTGACAAGAAGTTGGAAGAGCAAATTGGAGGGCTTGACAAGAAGTTGGAAGAGCAAATCGGAGGGCTTGACAAGAAGTTGGAAGAGAAAATTGATGGTGTGCTATTAGAATTGGCCAGAGAGCACAATTCCAACCTTGGCAATAGAAGGCAGATTTACATAAATTTGCCAGCAGTGAAGAACACAAGGCTTGAGTATAAGAGGTTGACTACTCAGCAACTTGATAAATTCACTGCTGAAAAGCTAAAGGAAATCTTGGTCTTCTATGGACAGGATTTGGGCAATAGGACAACAAAGACTGACTTGTTGGTACAAGTCAAAGACTTTCTAAACATTATGGAATAATGATGTTTTCGATTAGCTCTAAGGCTTAAGATTGTACTTTGCTTTTTCCATGTATGCTTTTCTAATTTGCTTTCTCTATATATGCTTTTCTAACTTGTATTTTCTTTAACCTTTTCCTATCATTGTATTTCCGTTCCTGCTTATTTGAGCAGGTCTCCCTTCCTTTTGATATGATGAAAAAGGGATACCCCATCCCAATTTTTCATTGTAGACAACCCATTGTTGAACCGGAATTGCTAATAATTCAACAACCATTGTTTTGTCGGAACAACTGCAGTATTTCATGATCCATTACTGAAGTAGGTGATGAACAACACTTATCAACTATTCTACAAGATATTAAAACTGGTTCCAGATATAACTGTATCCAAATGTATGATGATACAGATATCGTCGATTTTACTTTTGATGATTTACGTTACTAATAGAGGGTGTAAATGATTTGCATTTGTCTAATATTAATATTAAATTTCTTATATCTAATCAAAAAAGTAGTATAATTTTTATTGCAATACTTGGTATACCCGAAATTCTTGCTCATACCCAGAAATAGTGAAGACTAACGTTAAAAAATTTACTGATCTGATGATCTGATGATTGAATGGAAGTGTTACATGAAAGCCACCCTCATTTAAGTATTTTGTTAATGTGAATGTTGGCGTTACATATGTAGAAATTTACTGGGAAACTCTGAAGATTAAATGGAACGATTGTACGATTTTATACTATGACTAACAATGTTTCAAAAGTTAGGCAACTATATTACAGAACGAAGCTTACATATTATTGCTCTCAGGTGTAAAATAAACACCAGGCGCCATCAAAATATATCTACCCATGGCTTCTCTAAATCTATTTTTGTACTGCTTTGGGGTTATCACTGTAGGTTCTCTGCCAACACCACTGTTACCAACCAATCCTTTTTCTTTAACCCAGCTTTCTAACTTTTTATCCCATGTAAACGTACGGATACAGTCAATAATACCAACAACCAACTCATCCTTGGAATTATCAATCCCAACAACTAGTGAATAATCCATCACATTCATCTTTTCTAAAAATAATGTGTCATTCCATAATGACGATTTTAAAAATTTCTTATCATTTTGTTTAATGAATAACGGTGATTCATAAATATATTCAACCATATTTTCATCTAATAGAACCTCATTTTCTTTACCTGTTTGTTCAACATGTCTGTTCCTCATAGAACCCTTCAAATCGAAAATTCTATCTATTCTTCTGTCATAAAACAAATTCTCCATAATCAAAATATCAATTGAGTAAGATTTTGCATTGGGTAATGTACTTTTAACTTGGATTTGATAAAATCCAAATATTTTCACCAAAACACTTGGTAAATCATGAAACAAAACCTGTGAAAAATATTCGAAATATGCGGGTGCAAAATGAACAAATGCTTCTAATTCTGCTTTACTCAATTCTTTAATAATAAATCTTTGATCCAAAGTTTTTAAAAACGTCGAACCACTCTTACCACCCGTTGAATCCCACTTAACACATCTGGCTAAACTCTCAATGTAGTTTCCATTAACACCACATTTTTCCCTTAATGCATCAAATTGTTGTGTAAAAAATATTTTACATAAAATATTTGAATATCCTTCCTCCAGTTGATATTGTAAATGAAATCCCTTTTTTAACATTGTATTTTCCAGTTCTTGATCAATTTCAATATCAGATTTTGTTTCCTTTTCATTATTTTTAGAATTATCTTCGGTACCAATATTCTCCTTTTCCTTATTATTTAAGTTTTCACCATTATTATTTTCATCAATAATATTTTCGTTCGAATCGAATGCTTTTAATTTGGATTGATAATCATTTGTTGATAAACAGAATGCAATAATTGAACTAGGCTCATCTTCTCGAACAATTATATCAGAATCAACAAAAATATGTTCAGACGCGCCCAAAGGATATGATAATGGTTCCCAAAGTGTTGCAGATCTATCTGCCCAAAAATTAGTTAGTGATTTTAATAGTGATATTTTTTCATGTTGGACATCTTTATCTTTATCTTTATCTTTATCAGGTTCCCTTTCCTGTTCCCTTACCTTTTCCTTTTTAGTATCTTCATTAGGTGCTTGTAATGATTGCAAATTAGCAGTTGAGCTAGGGTTAGAATTAAGCTTATTATTTTTATAAGATGCAGAATTAACAGCATCACTTGCACTGTTATAAATTTCAATTCTGGGTTTCATACTACTAACTTTTGGAGTATACTTACTAAAATTATTAAGCTGTTGTTTTTCTAGTTCTCGTTGATCAAAATATTCTTGTGTATCAAAAAATTTAGTAAGCTGTTTAACTTTACCCTCATCCAAGGATTCACCAATGGATTTGTTAGGTGGGATCCAAATGAAATCACCACTCTGTTTGTTCTTTAATTCGTCAATTTTATTTAAAATTAATTGACTTTTGTGTTTTGTAATTTCTGAATTCGTTGGATTATTTTGGTCATCTAATTTCTCTCCATGATCATCGCCATCCTCTTTTGGATGTATGGACTGTTTATTATCCTCTGTGACTTCAGAACCATCACCTTCGTTTTCACCTTCATCTTCATCTTTACCAGCTAAACTTTTAAATAATCTATCCAGTTGAAATGCTGTAATTGTTTTAACATCCTTTTCGCTTGGCAAGAAGGCCTTAGCAAATGATTGAAATTCTTGATTCCAAAAACTTGAAAGCTCTTGGACTTCTCTAACAACTGTATTCAATCTTAAATGTTCATTAAGTTCTGAATTTTTATAAACAGTTGTTAATAACAAGTCAATATCACGTCTTTGCGCATCAAGTTTATAATTTAGTTCAACCAACAATGCATTTGCCTTTTCAATATCTTCAGAGTCTAAGTTCGTACCATTAAGTTTAATTCTTGCTAAACGATTAGATACCGAACCAAAAAATTTATTGCTTTTCATTTTAATATCGTTGAAATAATCTAATTTAATTTTGTAATCATAAACTGGATTCCAAAGTAATTGAAATCTTGGAACAATCAATTTCAAATTATCAATTCTGCTGTATTCTATACGAATTTCAAAATTTTTGTAGCCAAAATAATGAATATAATTTTTAAAAAAGTCAAACTTTGGATTATTAACGTTGCATTGACAATTATTATTATTATTTAAGATCTTGAAATCATATGAATTATTAAACCAAAAAATTAATTCTAAGAATTTTTCAAATGAATATTTATATGAAACATCATTTAATGGTAAAACAGGTGTAGAGTTTAAACAATTTTTGCACACACTCCAATTCATAATATTACTTGATGTAACATTGGAATCATTAGTTTCAATAAAAATATCAATTTTACCATGGTCATGAACGTATGATCTATAATGGTCCTTTAATGGTAATTGACAGGCATGATCACACAAATTGTTAGCCGTTAGACAAACTGTTTCAATAAATTGGCCTAAACTAAAACTATTTCCCCAATAAAAATCCATTATTTGAACGTCTGGTCCAATACATGGTGTAGAGTTGGATTTTGAGATCAATGAAAACAAGACAACAATTCTCTGATTATAATAAGGATCAAAATATGACAATTCTCTACTTCTCCAAAATTGATCCCATTTTTTAGTGTATACTTCAGATTCAACTTTGAGTGACTTATCTTTATATTTGTAAATAGCTTTAACCAACTTTATTAAATCATCATTATCTACAATATTGAAATTTTCAATATGGAACAAAGGCTTCATATTTAGCTTTTCATCATTCGAAGCTGCCCCAAATGAATTGAAAAGAGCATTATTTTCTTCAACTTTTAAACAAGTATCTTCTATTTGCTTAAGAATTAAAGGTTTTTCAAATTTCACCCACGGTGATGTACTTACTAATCTTTCATCCATTAATTTCCCAAAATCATGATATGATTTATAATTATATGAATATAATGGAGTCAAATTTTCAGGATTTATACTTTTAACCACATTATTATCATCAACTTTTAAACATTTGTCTCTTAAAAAACTTGATTCTAATTTAATATTTATGAAGGTATAAACCATAATCAATAAACATCCTTTAACTTTGGATAATACATCATCACTTTTATCCCTTAATAAAATAGTTAATCCAATTTTATTTAAACAACCATCAAATAAAAAATATGTTTTAACTGTATTTTCAAACTTAAAATTTAGTGCTTTAAAAATGCTACAAGTTCCTAGACGTGGTTTCATGGCTAAAACATCAATTGATGTGATAATTGTTGAATCTGTAAATTTTGATAATTTGATAAGATTATTTAATTTACAATCAGGAGCAACTGAAATTCCAAGATCTGCAAATAATTTTAAAGCTATACCGTTGATTGAATTTGATGACAAAATTATTGTTGGTTTTAAATTGACGATTCTATCAACTAATTTCTTAATGTATTGGTCTTGTTGTGCAATAATTGATTCCAAGCTTTGAAAATGATGTCTATTATCGATATCTTGATCATATTCAATTGGAAAAGTAATGAGCATTATTTTAGGATTTTCTATAGTTGATGCCATTGTTTTCATTGGTAATTTTTTAGAGAATACGATTCCTTCAATTACCTTGGTATTTTCTAAACTAGAACCAACAATTTTTTTAACTTTAAAAAAATTAGAAAAGTTTGGGTTAGGATCACTTGAATTATCAACATTCTTTAGGTAAACTTCACTATTACTAAATTTTTTCAAAGATTGCATTAAAATAGTTGTCCATTCTTGATAATTTGAAATATTTCTATCAATTAATAGTTCATTTAATAAACCCTTTGCATAATTTTCACCAATCCTTTGAAAATCATCAGAAAATTGAATGGTGGAATCAACATCGAAATTACTACTACCTTTAGTGTTTATTGATGTGGAAAAATTTCTTGATAGCGTTTTTCTATTTTTGTTTCTATTACTAAACACCCTTCTTCTATTTGATTTCAAGTTATAAATAATTGGATTTATTGCACTGTTTGATGTAGATTTCATAGGAGCTAAAAAATTTCCTGTACTTTTTGTACTATAGCTATTATTTGTATTGATACTAATGTTCTGTGAAAATTTACTATTTTGTGAATTTGCAGATTTAGGCCAGCTAAATTGATGTTTATTCATCAAAGAAATAATCTCATTTTCATCCTCTGATGAATCAGCCTGATTATCGAAGTTATCATAATTTAATGTTGACGGCGTAATTGAACTTTTTTTGGGATTTATTTTCTTAAATGTGTCAATTTCGACAGTTTCTCCAACTCTCGTTGTTGGAATTGCCATCATTGGTGGTGAATATGATGTTATTTGAGAATAATTTCTATCAGATTTTAACATACTTGAGTTAGTTTTAAAATCATCAACTGACATATTATCTTTGGGGAGTTCATCCTGTATAGTTAAATTATTTATTTCATCTTCGCCTATATCATATTTTCTTGTAGAATTCATCTCTAAGTCATCCTCTTCATCTTCACTTGAAAAATAATCATCATCATATTTATCTGCTAAATCATTACACAGCAAACAAACTCTCATCTTCCCATTATAATTGAATTTTTTACCATCAATAAAGGTGGTACAACTTGAACAAAAAATCTTACCACAGATTCTACAATGATGTTTCCTTAAAAATGTTGAAAACTTTCGATCACAAGCCTTGCATTTGCTTGCAGATACGTCATCTAACCAATAATCCCTTCCAATTCCAGTTGTTCTATTTGAATTTGAAGAGTTTTTTTTGCTCAAACCCAGTGAAAATTTTAATGTAGAGCTTGAATCAGTATCATTGTTAGCGTTATTTCCTCTTTTGGTATTGTTGAGCAATGCAAATCTTGATAAATTGTTTTGTAACGAAGGTTTGGAAATTTTTTTTGATTGAGGCTTATAAATATGCAGTAAATTTGAAATCAACAGCTCTGAACTTGATTGATCTATTTCATTTTCGTTATCAGTAACAAAGAAGTCATTACTATATGAAACATTTCCACTACTCAAACTTACATGATCATTGTCTAAAGCTCTTGCATTTGACTTGGATCTTGAAATGGACGGATATGAAGTAAAATTAACTAAATGAGTGGTTGATGATGATGGCGTATTATCAAACAGCCCTGACATAATTAAAATTACGTCCTCAATTGAAATGTGATGTGGTGTAATTGATATATAAATCCAGGAAAATGAATAAAACATATCTATGTTACAATTGTATAATACATTTTGTACTATCTAATCCAAAAAAGGCGACGCGTCGATGGATAATCACAGGTCTTATATAGCATTTATATATATATGGTATATATAAATGTGTTATTAGCTAGTTATAAAGGCAGAATACAAAGGGGGAAATAAATATAAAAACTTATGTTAAGATCCACTAATCAAAAACAATCTTTTTGTTGACTTTAGGTTCTTCAGCGACGTTTTGTCCCTTAGATGTTGGTGGAACAGAAGCTGATGGGGTTTGTTCGTCTTCAAAAAGTGGTGGTAATCCTCTTAAACTTCTTTGTAATCGGTTTAATTGGGATAAAATAGTTGGATTTATTCCACTGTAACCATCGATTGGAGCGGATGTGAGTTCAGTTGAGGTTGCATTTAATGGATGGTTGTTGATAAAGCTATCAACATGTGATAGAACCGTTTCGTCCTGTAAAAAAGTTTGTGATTGTATGATTTTGAAAAGAGTTGGGTTTGTGGTATCGTCTTTGATAGCTCTGAATCTGGTGCCTTGTTTGGACATCGGGTACTGTGTATTTCTCTGGTTAAATGGATCCAAGAAAGCGTAAAGGTTTTTAGAAAGATTTTACTTTTACTAAAAAATATGAAAAACGAAAAATGAAAAATTTCCTTAAAAAAAACTAAAGTTCTGAAAAGGGAAATTTTGGCCAACTTTTATCTCAGGAACAAACAATTGTCAGCTTGAACGCACAGGATGCGTTATTATACAAGGTTTCAGGGTTTTTACAAGTTGTTGAGAGAATATATGTAGAAAGAGATATAATTTTTTTTACTTACATGTACCAGTAACTACTGTTATCAAATGTATATTTTATCGTAAGATAATGCAGGTGAATAGTAATATTGTTTCTTTTCTTCCAGCTTTGTTGAACTCAAAAAAAAAACTCATTAACTTTCCTGTCATCATTTATTACTTTATAATGGTATTGTCGCAATTATTAGAATCATTATTTTAAATATTATTGTAAACATTAGTGCAATTCAGATGATTAATGAAATGATAATTTGGGTCTATAAACAAGAGATCTTATATAGATGGCTTAAAATAATAAGAACTTTGAAGCTAACATGATAATATAAAGAAATAGCTGGGTACGTTGTTGGATATTAATTAATGAGATGAAATATCGTTGATTTTGCTCAATGAGTTAAGAACCAACGTCCCTTTTCGAATCTTCTTTTAACAATTTGTCTACCAGTACGAGATTTCATTCTGGCTAAAAATCCTAATCTTCTCTTTCTCTTTAAAGTATTTGGTTGATATGTATTACCTCTGTTACCACCTCTGGAGCCGAATCTCTGTTGCATGAAAATACCGGAAACGGCCATTATACCTGGGGCAGACAAAGTCACGTTTGAAGAAGCAACTGTTCTGAGTGCAGCAAAGGAGGACTTGACGATCGTAAACATGGCTGATGGGCTTGGGTATGAAGAGATGGAACAGATAGAGGCTCTGAAAGATGAACGAACAACTTCAACAACTTCACCAACTTTCAAAATGGAAAAAATGAAAAATTCATTTCAATTCGCTGACATGAATTAAATTGTAACAATGTACTGTATTCGGTGGATTTGGTGATGAAGCTTTTGTTTCACTGTTTTACATTGTCATATCCATTGAACGGACCCATGACACATTCAAGATGTCAGTATTCATACACCTAGTTTTCTACTCTTCTCTGATGGCACTGCTATCCTTTTTGGCAGGATTGCCATCGTTCTGGATTATGGCAAAGTCACATGCAACTCTGCCTCTTATGGTTCGATTGACTTCGGGGCTGCTTCTTTCGTCTTGTATAAACCTAGTATTGCCTGAAGCAATCAACAACTTGCCAATAGAAAAATTGCAATCTTCATCTTTTGGTGCACAATTGTTATTAGGGTTCATTGCATTGTATTCCATTGAGATTTTTTCATCTTCATTTTCCAAATACATCCATAATAGAGTATCTAGTAACGATAATTTCCAATCTTTGAGTATAGATGACGAATCCTCGGATAGGATGTTATATGCTGATTTTAATCTATCTTCGGTCAAGTATTATTTATTATCAGTTGTTTCAAACTCCACAACATTGGGTTTATTATTACATTGTTTAACTGATGGAATAATTTTGACTACTTCCTTATTATCAGAATCTTCAAATGAGAAAAATAGTAAAAGCTCAAATTCTTTCTTAATCATCTTGGCTCTATTTTTGCACAAACTACCAACATCGTTTTCATTAACTTCGATTTTATTGAATGAACAGTTGAGTTATTCATTTGTGCTATTCCATCTATTTTTGTTTTCAATTTCTGCTCCAATTGGTGCTTGGATAACTTACTTCCTGGCTAATATATTTGATGTATCAAATTCAGATGATTTACATTCTTTTATTTTACTATTTAGTGCTGGCGCATTTTTATATGTTAGTTTCCATACATTTATTTCTTGTCATAAGCATGATTCTGATGGTGATAACAATAAACTAGATACCGAAGCAAATCTCAATTGGAGCTATCTTACTACAATAATTGGAATGATTATACCATTGTTAGTCGGGTTTTTACATGATGATTAACTAAAAAAAAACATTTTTATTGCATAATTACACATATTCCTTCTATGTTTCACGTTATATTTCCTAGCATTTTGAATTAACAAAACTATTCTCTACGTATACGTTTTCTCATTAGCCATTCATTTTTCTTATTTGAAATTTGAGTAGTATTATTAGGACGAATTCCGCTATTTTTATCTAATATTTTAACATGAATACCACCATCAACTTCCTTTTCTGTTTTGCTCTTGATTTCTCTTAATTTTTTTAATCTCTCCTCTCTTTTCTGCTTTCTGTTTGCCTTATTTAATTTCTGTTCTTCTTCGTTATTATTAAAAACAATTTTTTTACTCTTTTTATTTTCTAATCTTTCGTCCTCATTTGAAACTTTAAAAGTATCTAATAAGTCCACTGGCAATTCATCGGGTATTTCATCTTCTAAATTATTTAATTCCTTTCTTTGCTTTTCTAATTCTTTAATTTCTCTCTCTAATTTTGCAATCTTTCTTCTTTCTTCAATTTCTTTATGTTTAGCTTTAGCTTCTTCCCTTTTTTTTTTTAACGAAATCGCCTCCTTCTTTTCCTTTTCCATGATCTTCTGACGGGAGACAGAAACGGATTCTTCTTCTGGCGCATCATCATCACTATCGCTTTCATTATCTTGTTGTTGAACTAATTGTTTCTCAGCTGCGGCTTCTTGGTCAATTAATTGAACATTAATATCTTGATCATCATCATCAAATGTCTTATGGGATCTCGTTCTGACCATCAGTAGTATATATTGATTTATTATCTAGCAAAATTACAGAAACCTTTATATTTACAAAAGATTTACTTGAAAAGTTATTGAAACAAAAAAAATTTTAATTTTTCAATTTTGTATCAAGAAAAGAAAAATTGGAAAGTTAACGAGAAAAATCAAAATAACATAAAGTCTGACTCAACATCAAACTCATTTGGAGAGTTTAACAACAATAAACATTCTTACAAGGAATCAATTAATGTACCTGAAGCCTTTCAATTGAATTAGGGAAGAAACTAGCAAAATGCAATCAACAAAAGATTTTACCCCAAATAAATGTTAATTGTTCCGTATTCCTAAGAGGAAGTAAAATAAGAGTTACAATTACCAATAAAGTTAATGTTGCAATTATTAACCGCCTTTGAATTGGAGTAAAACTTGAAATCCAATTACTATAATTGTTATTTGTGTTTAAATTGTCATTGAAAATAGCTCCATAACTACCATTCAAGTTTGCTTCGACATCGACATCAACACCAAAGCAATCCTTAGTTTTGTGATCTAGTAATAAGGAGCATTCAGGATCGATCTTTACAGGGTAAATAGAACTAAAAGAGCCTGCTATTAATCTTGACTGATCACTTTCAGTGCTAACACCATTAATCTCTTTGTTTTTTCTCTGTTCATGCGGTTTAACCTGGACTGCTTGTGCTGCAGTATAGGTAGCTGAAGTGGGTTTAATACATTTCTTAGTAGCGTTACTTCTTTTTTTCTTCATACTATTGGTGTTATTATTGTTTTTAGTATTATTGGTTGTATGAAATACAAGAGAAATAGAAGAACAAGGGTTGGAAAATATAGATAAAGGGCAAATCAAATTAAAAAGTAAGGGCAGGGCAAAATATTGCAGGAAATCTTATACGGAAGAGTAACCACCATCCACAATGATATCTGCGCCTGTTGTGTATGAGCTGGCATCACTCGCAAGATATACATAAGCGCCCGTGAGTTCTTTGGGTGATGCCATTCTACCCAATGGTGTCATTTTACACCATTTTTCAACTAATGATGAGTCCATCAAGCTGGTTAACTTGGTTTTAACATAACCAGGCGAAACACTATTCACTCTTATTCTACCGTTACCAATTGAAGACCATTCAATTGCCAAAGATTTAGCCATTTGTCTAACGCCTGCCTTTGCAACGTTATAAGGAGTTTGTAATTGTGGTACATTAACAACATGACCAGACATTGAAGCAGTCAAAATTAAAGAACCAAAACCTTGATTTTTAAATACTTTTCCAATTAGTGTACAGCAATAAAAGACAGAGCTTAAATCTAAATTAATGAACTTTTGCCATTTTTCAACTAATTCTTCATTAGTTTCAAAATCATTAATGCCTTTATTAGGCCAACCAATTCCTGCATTTGCAATAAAAACATCAATTTTTGAATATTTTTTAATAATCACCTCAAATAAACTTTCAATTTCATTGATTTTAGATAAATCACATTTGAAATGATCAACAACAATACCGTCACTGTATTTTTTTTTTATTTCTTCAACCAACTTGTCAACTGGAGTTGAATTATAAATTATAATTACGTTACCACCCAGAGAGGCAAATGCTTTAACGATTTCTAAACCAATCCCAGATGAACCACCAGTTATAACACAATTCTTCCCTTTCAAAGAAAACAATTCATTAGTTGATTGGAGCATTTCAGGAGTATCTCTAACTTTAAACATTTTATAATAACCGTATGTATATTATTAAATAGAAATAATTATATTATTAGTTATTATTCTACCCATATTTAACAAAATTGGGATGACCGGGGGATTATATACACCTACCCCCCCCCCCCCCCCCCCCCCCCCCCCC